>CAXKVX010002356.1:0-142684 GCA_964058865.1 Eleocharis quinqueflora
AGGAGGGGGAGAAGAGAAGAGAGAAAGAGAGGGGGGAGGAAGGGAAGGGGGGCGGCGGGGGGAGGTCAGAGGTGACCTCCCCCGCCGGAGATCGCTCTTCTTTTCTTTCTGTCAAAGTATTATATTGATGGTAAAGATGAAGCTAAGAAAGAAGAATATAATTTTGCATGCATATAGAGTTTAGTTAGATGCTGCGGGTTTTGAGCATAGATGTAGGTGTGGCAAGGTCTTGGCGAGTTCTCTGGAGAGATGGAGTGAGAGAGTCAATGACGGGACGAAGGAAGGATAGAGATGTGGAGGCTTGGAAGAGGGAGAAAGGAGAGGAAAGGAGATGGGGACGACGAGAGAACACTTTAGAACGGAGATGGCGGTTCAAGAGGCGGATTGACTCACTCAGCTCGAGAGGGGACGGAAACAAAGGCAGAGAAGACTGGATCAGAGGATGAGAGACAGACATGCGGTTAGACGAAGAGGTTGTACAGCACAAAGAGAATTAAATGGGTTAATTTTTTTGCATTTTTCGATTATGCCCTTTTGAAATTAACAATCAGATTTCAATATTCAAATTATTAACTTTTTTTGGTGAGTGTATGGGAGCACCACCCAAAAAAAAACAATTTAAAAGTAGCCAGTATGATTCCTTGTGAATCAATAATGAACATAAGGAATATAACTTCCTACTTGTGTTCTATTTGGGGTGTAAACTGATCGGATAATATTCGATTTAATTCGGATTCGTATTAAAAAAATAACAAAAATTATTTGTTTCGTATTCATAGAAGATATTCGTCTTCGTATTAGAAAAATTTTAACGGATAAGAATATAGTTTGGTTATCATCTATCTGTATTCGATAGGGGTGTAACAGATCGAATAATATCCAATTTTGTTTGAAATCCGTATTCGAAAAATAACGAAGATTATTTGTTTCATATCCGTATTTATATTTGTATCTGAGAAATTTTAACGGATAAGGATACAGTTTAGCTATCATCTATCTGTATCCGACAATTTAGCTATTATCTAGTAGTATCCGAAGTTATTGAAGATATATGTGTCCGATATTATCCGATTGTATCCGAATTCATACCAAAAAATTCCTATTATATATATATATATATATATATATATATATATATATATAGAGTTATGCTAAAATACTTTATAAAGCACCAACATTCATATACTTTAGGCTCGTATCTCGACATACAAAGTGCAAATAGCCGATCAAGACCGTTGAAAATATTCTCCATACTAACATCAATTTGAAGACCAAATTTTACATTTTTTGAAACTTTTTTACTATTTTTTCGGATGGGTGCAAAGTTGGTTAATTTGGAGGTCTGTAAATCGTTAGATTAACAAATTTTCCACCTATCCGATAAAATAGTAAAAAATTCCAAAAAATGTAAAATTTGGTCTCTCAATAGATGTTAATATGGAGAACATTTTCAACGGTCTTGATCGACGATTTTCACTTTGTATCTCGAGATACTAATCTAAAGTATATGAATGTTGGTGCTTTATAAAGTATTTTAGCACAACTCACTCTCTCTCTCTCTCTCTCTATATATATATATACATACATACATTAAATTGGATTTTGTATGAAGATTACAAATCTAATTAATTTTAGATATAATTTGTGTTTATGTATCACATTTTTTTTATAATTCATTGATGCATTTGGATAAAGATATAGCAAATAAGGATTTTTTATTATCCGAATAATATAAGTTTCGTATTCGTATCCGTCTAATATTCGATCCGTATTCAATATCTGATTAATATATGACCCATATCCGTACCTGAGACTATCCAAATTCGTATTTGTATCCGGAAATTTTTAACGAATAAGGATACAGTAAGACAATTATCCGCCCGTATCCGACCCGTTTACATTCCTAGTATTTAATCATTTAGTTATTATCTAATAGTATTCGAAATTATCTAAGGTATCAGTATATGATATTATCTGATTATATCCGAATTCATAACAAAAAATGCCTATTATATATGTTTTATTGTATTTTGCATGTAGATTACAAATGTAATTAATTTTAGATCTAATTTGTATTTATGTATCATACTTCTTTATAATTCATTTGTGCATTTTGATAAACACACATCAATTCAAGATTTTTTAATTCCAAATTATATTACTTTTGTATCTGTATTCCTCCAATATTTTATTCGTATTCGGTATCCGATTAATATTCAATTTGTATCGGTATTCGAAACTATCCGAATTCGCATCTGTATCCAAAAACTTTTAATGAAAAAAATACGATAAGACAATTATTTATTCATATCCGATCTGTTTAATCTCTTTTTTCTGGAGTGCAAACTATTATGAGAAGGGATCAAATGCCTACTTTTCTTGTGCCTCATCATGCCCATTAACTTAAAAAATTAATTAATTAATTTTTTAAGACTTTAAATATCAAAACTAATTGATTGAATATTTCATATATGTCATAATACACGTGTATAAAAAATATTGTAATATTTTACTTTAATTTCATTGGTCATCTAGAGCTAACAAAATCAACGGTTCAAAATTATTGGATTTGAACCGTTGATTTTGTTAGCTCTAGATGACCAATGAAATTAAAGTAAAATGTTACAATATTTTTTATACATATGTATTATGACATATATGAAATATTCAATCAATTAGTTTTGATATTTAAAGTCTTAAAAAATTAATTAATTAATTTTTTAAGTTAATAAGCATGATGAGACACAAGAAAAATAGACATTGAAACCCTCCTCCACTTTAATTGTATGCACATATGAATTACAACTTACAAGGCAATTGGGGCATGCCAAACTAAAATTTAATATGAAGTGCGTAAATCTGTAACCCACCAACTTTACCTCAAAAAAAAAGAAAAAAAAAAGAAACAGCTTCTTCTGAGTGGGCTGTTGTAAAGCTTAAAATGACCACATATTTACCTTATTAGGCCTTTTAAGGCCTAGTATATCTAATCAATACAGCCTGTATTCGCTACACTTTTGTAAATAACCGAAATTGTTGCAAATCAAAATTGTAAATCAATGGTATTAGCTGGGAATACTTTATGAATACCATATTGCTCAAAAAAGTTTCTTTTTATCCCATTTATCATGTCTCTGATTTGGCAACGATTGTTAGATGACTTAGATCTATGCTCTGTGTTTCTTCACAAATAATCCAATAGTGTTCATGGGAGATTGAGTACCTTCTGTTTAATGATCATCCAATGCCTGTCTGAAAAGGAGAGAGCAGCGAAACCAGGTACAGATTCACAAAAGCAGCTCGTACCAGAAGTACTCTGTGCCGATCAATTCGTTGTACCAGCATCCAACGAAGATGATGATGATGATGATGATGATGATGATGATAATAATAATAATAAAGGATTACACAAATATCTCCAGTATCTTGCAAAGGATTGTGTTGCTTGTATGAACATAAAGGTGCTCGATAATAGTTATTTTCATAGAGATAAAATTAATAACAGAACCTATTATTTTGTAATGCCAAATACGAAAAGGTCCAGGAAATAATTACGAATGGGGACAATATGCATAAAGGTCCCCACAGTTCCTCTTCTCCAATGGGAAGTAAGAAACAACAGATATGCTTCCATTCCATCTACCACCAGCACTTGTCAGACAAAATATATAGGACATTTTGATATTATCCTCTTCAATTACAGAAATTGCAAGGGTTACAGATTGCACTTATTTTTATGTTTAGTTAAACTAATAGTCTTTTGTCTTCCGTTATATCCTTTAAAAAGTTTAACTGTAAATTTTTATTGGCTTTATGAAATGGTCTGGCAAATTAAAAAATGACTCAAATTTAATAAACTACATACTTAAATATATAAGACAATAATGTAATAGTGATTTTGGCTCGCTTATTTAATAATTAATACCAATATACTTATAACACCACTCAGGAGTCCTCATTATTGTAATTGTTTTTTAGCCAATGTTAACTATCTCTGCAACTAACAGTAAAAAGTGTTGTTTTTTCACAAAATTGGGATAGTTGTTGATCTCAAAGAACATAATTGTTTCATAGTGAGTTGTCTCTTTCATAGTTGGGACCATGACTGGTACACACTTCTTATTCCAGGTATAAAATTGTGCATCAATTACGGTTGGTCAGAGTCAGACAAAAGTATCTAAACAAGATCTTACATAATCAGCTTTTTAATTAATTCCATTCTGGTTCATGTCAGACCCCCATCAAATCACAAGTCAAACATTTACTATAACTCAGTACCATGGTTCAGAATAGACAGCAAAAGAAAGATCAAACATGCCTTACTAATTCAGAACAAGCTATCCTAGCTTAACATTAATCAACACATAGCAGAGTACATAGGGGTACAACAGGTGCTCCTCTCCAATTTCTTGGTTACAAACTTACAATCACCAACTAAACCACAAGCACATCTCAAATTTCTGAATCATTAATTTCTACAACTAAAGTTAGAACTGGAGAGAATCAGGTTGAACCCAATGTAAGGTTGTTGTAATTGGGGGAGATGGATATATCATATATCACTGTTTCTGAGGCTGGAGCTTGGCAGAGAGTTTCTTTCTGCTAGGGATGCATTTGCCTTTAACTGCATCTGCTGTTCTCACCTGCACCTCCTCTTCTTCTCCAGTTGATGCTGCTACTGCTCCATCATCAATCCCAAGTACTCTTGTGCTCCTTTTTCCCCATCAGCAAACACCAAAACAGTTTATATTTAATAGCATTGTCATAAAACAGGGTAAAACTATTATTATGCTGTATATGTACAGTATTTGTACTTATGAGGTGGTGGGGTGTTGGATCTCAAACAGTGGAAATAGTTTCAGGTTTGAACACTTTCATTCCCGTTAACTTGTGGTGCATAGCTACCGTTGATGTTTGAATCGTTGGACTGGAAGATTGATAATTGTTTGACAGGCAAACGAAACATAAATCATAAATAAATGGTATAAAAAACGCAGTACAAACACATAAAATGATTAATAAAATTTGCAAGATAAATGATTCTTTGAATCATAAATTGGCATCTTTTCTGTAAATATAAATTTTGAATAGTAGATAAACACAACTACATAAATGATGAAATCATGAAACAATTGGAAACATTAAAATAAATAATTACAACCCAAGAAAATAGTACCTTTCTTCATTGTAGGAGTTTGATTTCTTCAAAGTTGGCTCCGTCACTACCCGGCGTCCCTGCTCCACAATGCTCCCGCTAAAGTATTCCTTATCCTCCACCGACAGGCCACCGCACATCGAGCTATGTGAAACCTGGCTGAACTCGTCATCTAAACCAACCCGGCCAGCTGCGACTCGGCTCACCACCCCACGGTGCAATCCTCCGCTGCTCTTTCGTGCAGAACCTTTGGCACTCACTGCCCCGGCTCCACATGCAATTAATTGTAAGAAGACCGAATTGGGTCTGGCTGGGCCCTGTTCAAGTCCAGTTTCAACGGTTAAATTGGGTAGTTTCTCTGATGAAGAGGAGCTAGGAGGGGAAGCATCCTCTAATGGCAACTCAATCTGCCGGCTGTGGTTTGATTGTGCTTTCTTGTAGGTGATTGATTGTGTTGGTGGACGAGGTGTCCGACGTGCACCAGTGGCAATGTTGTCATGGTAGCCATGTTCAAGTGGGTCCCGGTCATCGGTGTCGTCCGTCTGCACTTCATCCTGTTCATCGTCGGGTTCGATGTATGGTTTATGGGCAATGGAGAGAGGTTTTGGAGTGAACCTGTTGCTAATTGGGTGGTGGTGAAATCTCTCTGAAACTTTTTGGGGACACAAATCAGAAGCAATTAATAAAAAAATTGTATAGATATACTAGTACAAAAGGTTGAAAAAAGATATAAATTGTTAATTTAATTCATTTTTATCTTTGGGAGTTTCAGGACATATATACAATAGAAAACTTACGAGGATTTGTATGTGATTTTTTCTTTTTTGAGTTTGTGTAAAAAAAAGTAGCCAAGTCATAGCATTCTTACCAGAACAGCCAGGTATAATCTCAGAACCTTTGAGGACGTATTCTGCACCGTCTGATGGATAGATGACGTCATTCTCTGACAAGTCATTCCACACATATCCATTTTTGTAACTCCTATATCATCATCCCATACAAAAAGAACACCTCAATTATCCACCAATTATATTCTAGTTTACGTTTGACATTGGCAAAACAAAAACAAATTGATAATTACATGATGTTTTTGTACTGAGGAAACACTTCTAGATGTGATGATGGCGTTCATTTTACGCAAGGTCAGGATTTGACATGCTCATTAATTAAACTAAACCAAAAACCAAAACCCCAAAAGTTCATTAAACACGATTAATCACCTTTTGCAAGACCAGGAATAGAGAGCAGGCATGCCTTTGCCTCTCAGTGCTGTAAGCCTGTCCATCACATCTGTGTGCAGTAAATACAAAGAAAAGTTAGAAACGAACAAAAATATTTAATGAGCTTTTAATAAAAATAAAGGACCAGCAGCTAATTAATGACAGCATAAAAAGGTTTAGAGCAGTGCCAAAGGCCAAAGCTATGATGAAGTTAAAAGTAATATTTAATGAAAAACAGTAAACGGTATAATGTCAAAAGAATTCACACATTTACTAATGTACTATCCTGAGTCAAAAAAGGAGAATACTAAATTCCTTTGGCAGACAAGCAGAAAATTTCAATTTATTAATTAATAAATTGTTTACTGACATATTGTGCTTCAATTAAGGTTGATTCTGTTTCTACAATGAGAACTTCTATTACACCAAAAGAAAATTTCATATTCTTTTTAACTTTTAAGTAAATAAAATTTCATATTTCCAAATTTCAAATTATAAAAATAAGATTTTTTTTATGTAATTATAAAGTAAAATACTTTGAAACAAATAGACAAACTAACCTTTGAGACGGATTTGTTGGTTGGGGAGTTGAGAGAGCTCCATAAAATGGGGGTGCTCAAGCTGCCCATTTCTACTGAGGTAGTACACAATTTGAACCTTTTTTGCACCAACCCGATTAAACCTTGGTTGCATTTGCATGCTTCTAGCTCTGTCTGGGCTCACCTCTCTGCTACTTAGTCTAGTTCTCCTTCCATTACCACCTCCACCTTGTTCCATTGTTGCCTCACAGTCTCACACTATGAGTAAGAAAGAGAGAGAAAGAGAGAGCACGTACAAGTGAGACCATACCTAAGAGGAGAAATTTATTTATATCAAATCAAGAGAAAGCGCAAGTGCAATAATATATGTGGGCCAGAGGTCCCGGCTAGTTCTGAGGCCTTGTTGCCCATGACAGTTGTTACATTTACTTATTTGTTTGCTTCTTGATAAAGTTGTTAAACTGATTTTATATATAATGAATTAATCTAGGCAAGAACATGCTTCTCTTTCTGAACAGAAAAAGAAAAGGTTGCTTCTTTTTTGTTGTTTGCTCTGTTGGTAATTCATGAGCAGAGACATGTGAAATCCATACTGCATCTTTTTCCTTCTTTTCAGTCGTCACGTATCACACGTTAATATTTTAATGCTTAAAAATATTAATAATATAATAAATACAAAATTATCGCATATTTAAGAATATAATATTAACTAATTTAATTTAAATAATAATAAATAAAAAATTAGAAGTACGAATTCATAATATTTTAGCAATATTGGAATGTAGTATTCACATATTTATTAAATTTTAATTAATTTGAAAGATTAATTGGCTAATTAATCAAATTTGACGGTCGATTAACCAATTTGAAAATAATTAAGCATGTTTTATGACAGACTAATTATTTTTATTCACAAAATACGGATATACATTATAAGTAACAGTTTACCTACCGCCAACGATTAATCACAAGATTAATATGTCAACGATTAATCACAATATTAATATGTCTTACGGGCGTTTTCAAAACACTGGTTTACCGTGAATAAAGATACTGTTGTTCGTTGAACTTTTTTTTGGATGAATTTGTAACTTAATAAGAAGTCACTAGTTCTTTTATTGGATCGATGAGAAATGCTAGTTTAGGAATTCAGGATAAGGTTAGAAAAAACTTTATTTATGAGCGTATGATTAATTTAGGATAATGTTCCGTAGATATTATATTTGATATCAGCTATCGATATCGATGTTATTATGCATATTTAGTTGAGTTACAATGCACATTATTTGAGTTATTTTTGCATGTTATTTCATGTTATTTTTGTACTGAAAATATTATTATGCATGTTAACAAAATAATGTGCATATTAACTCAAATGTCATGCATAAATATTTAAGTACAAAAGATAACATGCATAACTATTTCAGTACAAAAAATAACATACATAATAACTCAACTAAATTGCATAACAACATCGGTATCAATATTAGTATCTACGTATCAGCTCTCATTTGTTACATAAATGGACATGAGACGTTCCTCCCAATTAAGCAGTTAAATACATAGAAAAGGGTCCTAAACCTAGTAGGAAGATCATCGATGCCGCGCAGCACATGTGCATGATGCATTCAACGGTCCGGATTTTCGTCAAGGATTGATCGACCACCTACGATAAATTACAGGTGAGTTTTCAAATATGGAATACGAATCGATGTAATAGATTCCAATTGAACGACCCAAAAGATATGTGCGGCACGGTGCCGCACGACACCTGATTCCAACTCCATAATTAAGATTGTTTCTTATATAAATTACATGCTAAATTTTTTAGTCTGCATCTCATGCATTCTGTGTAAAATATTCAGTATAGTGTATAGGGCGAAAACGTTTTGAAGAATGCGCTCGGTCCACTTTAATTTTTATTCACGTTTGATTGTTTGACTTTTCGTTTTTACTCTTTGACTTTCTCTTTTTGGCAAAGTTAATTAGGGGGCGAAAGTGGGGGACTGAAATCGAAGAACTGTTAGTTGGACTCTAATTTTTATTATGTTATTGTCAATTGGAGTGTTATATTTATTATGTTTTATTATTTCTTATATTTTTTACATACTATTTTTACAACGAAACACGTTGAATTCATAAGATCTTGCCTTCTAATATAAAATATAGATTGAATAAATTTTATCTGTGAATAATTAAAGAGAGATTCAAAATTGAGGAGAAATCACTTAGACAATGTTTATTTTGACAATCTTGTGACGATATTTCTAACATATTCACACACAAAAAAAAAATATAAATAAGAGGTTCGTGGACACATTCTTGAACTTATTGATTAGTTGTATTTTTAAATATGATGTAATTTAGTGTAGTTTCATGTTTCATCGAGAACCATCAAGTTTCATTCATCTTTTTGACGGTTAGTTGCTCATAATCGAGTAATTAAATTCAAATCACATCAAATTTAAAACACAATTAATCTATAAATTCTAAAATATGCCCATAATCTTTTTTATAGGTTTATTATTTTATCTAATATTTGATTATCAACCAATCAATTGAATAAAAATCCAACCAATCAAGTGTGGGTAGTTTATTATATTACAATTATCGAGTCCTATCTAGTGCAATAGTAAGACACACGACCTCGATATGAGAGGTTTTGTGTTCAAGTTTTGTTAGGAGCAATTATGGGGGGAAATTCTTCAGATATATTTTTTGATTTCTCTGTGACCTTGTTCATGAGTACATGAAAAATGAATAAAAAAAAGCTTATTTTACAATCAATTGAATAACTACTTAAAACCCAACTAGTTTACACCGTGCTAAAAACGGTTGCGATCCCTGTCCCGGCTTTATGAACTCTGAAATCCAATAAATGCTTTGGGAGAAGTTATCTGTTCCTCTGTTCCTCTTCCTCTGGTCCCGCACAAAGCTACAACGGTATAAAGACAGAAAGGAAGGAATCAGACGGTTGACATTAATCCGCTGTTGTACCAGTGTAGGGGCTCTCTGCATTTCTGCACAAGCCAAGAAATACGGTAATTTAAACATTCTGTGTAGCATGACAGATTCATATCTTCATACCTAGAAAGTAGAAATCCTTTCATTTATTTGTGTGAACACTGTGAGCTACTGAACTGTGATCCGAGTACAGTGTGAGAATGCTTAATTGGATCAAGCGCTTAGTAATAATGGAATATGATAGATTTTTTACTGTTAATATACTGTTCAATGCAGTCATGATCTAGTATAATTAATAATGCAATGACAAAGGGGGTCTATGGCAGTGGCGGATTCAGAATTCAAGATTTACGATTTTTTTCTCAGAAATCGAAATTATGGTTATTCATAAAAAATTATCTTATATGACCATTTGTATAAAAAAATTCAAAATATATAGTCATTTTAAAAAAAACATGATATATATGTCCATTTTTAAAAAAATTTCCAAGAGATTCAGCTGCACTCTGACTTAACGTGGCTCCGCCACTGGTCTATGAACACCTAAAGATAAAATACCGCGAATTTTTTTTGTTGGTTCTGCATTTTGAAAGAAATGATAGCAATATTATGTGTTTCAAAACATTGATAACACTATCTCACGTGACAATGAGTTATTTTGAGTTTTTGACAATCTTGACAATGATATTTCAAACTAATTAACAAAAAATTTTAAAATAAAAAGTATATAAAGATATTACTGTCCTCATAGATTTGCCATGTTTCAAATTTTAGTATAATTTGAGTGTTATTTGATACTTCATCAAAGATCATCAAAATTTATGGAATTTTTTAATTGTTAATAATAAATGGTATATGATGAAGTACGAAACAACCCTCAAATCGCATCAAATCTGAAACATAACTAATTTTAGTTCAAGAAAGTGTACATAGTACATAATATTTTTCCCTATTTAAATATTTTTCATAAATTAGTTTGAAATCATTCTGCTCCACCAATCTCATGACAACATCAAATAAAAAGAGTTGCTTTGCATTAATTGTCAAGATTGTCAAAATAACTATTGTCATGTGAGCCCTCTTCATCTCTAAAACTAATCAAGTGCATGTATATATTAAACATATGTGATAGAAAGTATATTTTTTGAGATATAGAAATCTACAAATGAATGATAAGAGTTCGAATATGTTGTCATAATTTCTCTACGACGAACTACAACACACTATCCAGACTGTTCAATCTAAATTAAACCTACGAGTAAAATTCGGTGTGATTTTTTTAGGAGTATTTTTTTTTTTCAAAAATTAAGCAAGATCTAAATGAATGGGTCAGATTATATGTCAATATGTCATAGTATGACACCAGATGTGAATTCTGAAACCAAACACATCTATCACAGATTAATATTGTGCAATTACAACTTACAAGCCATATTAATTAAACACATGAATTCAAAAAATCCGTTCATGATCACCCATTTGTTTCGCAATTGAAATTATTATTTTTATTTTATACTCTTGTGTGCTTGTATTCAGCTAAAACTGCAATTTGTATATTTAAAAAGGAGACATAATATTCTCAATATTTTAAGATAGTGAAAATGCGAAGCATTTACAAAATTAACATTTTCTTTTTCAAATCTCATGTTATCTTTTGCAAGTTATATGAGTTTTTTTTTTCAAGCAATTAAAAATTATTTGTCCTCTTTTACTAATTAGAAATTATCACATCAGTAAATTATAACTAAAAGGATAAAATTACTCTGAAGTTAATATGAAAAAATTTACTAAATTACTATGTAACATATAGCTTCAATTTATATAATTGCCAACAAATTAACATATTAATATGTCTACAAAGGATCCAGTAGGTAGTTGACCACTAAGAGCATTTGTTTCTTAATTCTCAGTTCTCATTTTTTTCACTGAGCATCAACTATTTATCCATTGCGTGGTATCAGAACTAATGCATTAATTCTGTCTCCTTCCTGTTTTTCATAGGTGCAGAGTTCTTTTATTTTATGGCAGCTACATCTAGGAGTTATTTAAGACCGTTATCCCTTTTAATACTTTTCATGTAATATAATTTTATATAACCATGTGCAGTCTTTTTCATGCATACCCATAATGTGTAAAATAATTAGGACTTGTAGTTACTGACTTACTGTTGCAGTTTAGGGTTTAACACGTGAAATTGATATATTGATAAATGGTAAACGGAGAAAAGAGAGAAATTAGGCACCTGTCAGGTCTTCCTAAGCATCAAGACTCCAGTCGTTATATCTATAAAATGATATATGAACCTCTCAATTGGGAATGTCAATGGATCTTACTCACGACTATTTTTTCTTTCTCGAAGCTTATTCGACCTGCAAAAATATTATATCCGGTCTATCCGGCCTGCAAAGATGAGTTTAGAATTGACAGCTCGACCTATCCATGAGCATCACGCTCGATTCATGGATTACCCGCACATGCCCGTCCAGTACTCTAGTGCATCACAACATCAAATAAGAGAATTCTTTTAGTATTAATGAATCTACAATTTGTATTACTGTATTGTAAAGTTTTTAATAATTTCAAAATTTCATATTGATAATATCGATATCATAGATGGAAGATATCAGTACCATAAAAAGTAGTACAGGGGACAAGATAGAAGTTTTCCCTGTGGTTGGGTTTTGTTTTTTCTTTCCTGTAAAGTGTAAACACTTGCTTCTTTTGTTATAAAAGGAAGTGGTGAGGGTCTCTAACCTCACTTATTTCAAAAAAAAAAAAAAGAAAGTGCTTACACAATGAGCCGCATTTCGCAGCCTATAAAATCCTGATTTTCCTTTGACATTGACTAATACATCAAAATTCAAGAAGCAGCATGCAGCCTCCCACAGAAGGCTAGATTTTCTTTTTTAATCAGTGAAGGCTAGATATTGGTTTGACTCCACAAAGTTCGTTTTTTATGTAATGGTACTTAGAAAGCCTAAAAGTAACAAGTATAGATGCCAAATGATAGAAACTACAACAAGGTGACGATAAAAGAGATGACACCTAATGACAAAGCGAAGTTGAAAACTGAAAAGAGAGAAGGGAAAGGTTTTGAAGAAGACAAAAAGTCACAAAACAATGATACAACGAAGAGACACTATGATAAACATGACTTGTGCATCTCGGGTTTTTCCCTGGTTCGTCGGTGAGTGCATGAGTGACATTTTCCGATACCATTTTTGAGATTAGTAGCTAAATCTTTTGAAGTGTGATTAATAGCATCTTAAACTCTTAGAGTTTCTAAATTATTGTCATATCAATTTTAGAAATTTAACTTTTCTTTAGTTTTTAAACTCTCCATCTCTAAAACTGAAAAGTTAGAGTTTCTAAATTGTCACGTCAGCAGATATTATCAATATTATAAGAGACCGATCAATTTTAGCCAATAATTCATCAACGTCAGAGTTTATAAACTCTAAAGCATAGTTGCTAAATAAGAAACTCTTGAGCAAAATTTCTAAATAAGAAACTCATTTACATCTCTGAAACTCATTTAGAAACTGTCATGTCAGATTAGAAACTCCAAGAGTTTCAGAGATGAAGATGCTCTAACTGATTCTAATCAGCACAATTAAACTCGGTCAACACTTGGGTTAACAGTTAAATTTGATTAACACTGGGGTTAAACTCAGTCAATTGGTACTGATGCCCATGTGAAAAATATCACCTACATATTTTAGGGACAATTCGTTACTTAATAGATAATGTCTCTGATGGAGTTATTACATAAAAATGTCACACTTTCGAAAACATCAAATAAATTGGTCTTTAAATTTTTTGACAAATACAGAAATACTCTATTGTCAAAATAGACTCCTTTCCTTTCTTTTTCTTTTTTTTCTTACCTTCCCTCCTGTTTACTTCTTCCTTCTTCTGTGCAAATTATTTATCTTTTCACAAAAATACTGTGAACACACATATTCAATCATTAAAGAAAAAAAAAACGTGCATCCTAAAAGAATTGCGTGATAAATTCGACCAGAACGAATGTGTAATCAATGCACTAAAGAGAAGAAAATAAGTGTAGTGGGCTGATGGGCCCTATACGCATCAAATTTAGAAGAGGTCAAAGGCCGTGTTGTTACATTGGATCTTGTGATTTTTTATTTTTTTTGACAGATGGATCTTGTGATTTACTTCTACTATTTGCTTTTCTATGGTTGATTTGATGTGACTGCCCTGTAAAGGTGCAGCGGCAAGGCTGAGGTCTACCCACAAAAGACCGATTTTTTAAAAATGGAAATTAAATTAACTAATTAAATTTTAAAAAATGATTATCTGAAAAGTTTTAAAAACAGAAAAAATCGATATTGGCAATACTGACTTTTCGGCAAAAGTCAAAAGACCAGGATTGGTAACCCTGACGTTTCCCTTATTTAAATTTGCGGCACTTTTCTCTTTGATTTTTTATTAATAAAAATATTACTAATTTAATTGATGAGTTAGATTATATTTATGTATTTTTTTAACAACTTCGACTACGCTCGTCGAGATCATAAATGATTTAGTTCTATCGTCGCAAGTTATCAAGCTGTAGGTATTCGAGTCTACTTCCTTTTCACGTCGAGTCTGATTTTCGATCGAAGAAACAAGTTATTCAAAATTAATTCAGACGCAAACTCATGATAAAAATGACTAATTAAGACATAAGTTGAACATGAAGTCAATTTGGAGATGCACATTATTTCGATCTTCGATCTCAAATCAGACTCGACGAGATGGAAGTATGCACAGATATCTACAGGTCGATGGCTTGTGACGGAAAAAGTTAATTACGATCCCGACGAGCGTAGCAGAAGTTGTTATAAAAAATATCAAGTATGATTAGCATTTTCTTCTACAAATTTCGAGTCTACTTTATCGCGTCGAGTCTGATTTGTGATGAGAGAAACGAACAATTAAAAAATAATTCAGATGCAAACTCGTGATAAAAAATGACTAATTAAAACATAAGTTGAAAGTGGTGTCAAATTTGATATGTACGTTCCTCCTATCGCAAATCAGACTCGACGCGGTGGAAGTAGACTCAGATATCTATTTTTCGATTTTTTTTATTTTTTTGAATTTGATGTGACAAAAAGTGACATGGATCCATCACGGGTCTGTCACGGATCCACGGGTCTGGGCACGATTCCACGGATCCACAGGTTGGGCACGGGTCGGATCGGGCACGAGTCGGGCACGGATTCGGGTGGGTCTCCTAATTTTTGGCCTACCCGACCCGCCATAGATCCGTGAATCCGCCATCTACGGATCGGGTCGGATCTGTGCCACGAGACGGATCGGACACGAGACGAATCTGCAGGCGGGTAGACCCGCGCGGGTTTTAGCACAGCTCTAGTATAAATTCTTGCACATGTGAATCAGAATCGTGGCAGAGAGAACCTTGGATTTTTCTATCATTTATAGTACACAGCTGGATTTTAGTCATTTCACTAGTTTAAATATTTCAGTGGTACATGTCATAAAAAAACATGCTTCAGTTTTGTTTTTTTTTTTTTTGAATGTCTAATCTAAGTGAACGGATCAAATTTACATGCAAAATTTATTCTGGATGAGTACAATTCTTTTTCCCTTTTGTTTGGGACATAAGAAAAGACATTTTGATGAACTGGCTAATGGCAAATGCGAAGGAGGTTCTCATCAAAGTTTTAAGAGAAGGATTATAATGTCTTTAATTTTTATGTGTCTTCATTGTATTTTCAAATCTACACAATTAATTAAAAATAATTAATGATGTAAATTTAAATATAAAAAAAATGATGTCATTTTAGAAGCACAATTAATATGACTAACCCTTCTAAGTTTTAATGGGCCGTAGATACTTGGGCCGTTTCTATTGGCAAAGAGGCCCAGTAAGGAAATAAAGCAACCCAACAAGGTGCAAACTACTAAAATGATCAGATTGACATATCATATGAAACCCATATTTGAAATGAGCAACCATCTTCTACCAAACTTTTTTTTTTTTGTCAATTTGTTTGGTGTGTTATTTTAAAAAAAAAACCGGTGCGTAAAAACAGACAAGTAAAGCCTAATTTGTACTCTAATAAAATGAGTTCTCACTTCTTTACTTATTGTTGATCTAATTGATTTTCAATTTTTTATAATAAAAATCAGGGGGACATTTTGTAACGTGGGGATATACTATTAAATCACAGCCAGACGAATAAATATCAACATTATGTTGCGTGCAGAGAACTGAATATGTAAACATTGGCATTAATATGTACGATATTTAAATTTTGCAGTTCATATTTTGACAAGTTTACTACTAGTCAATCAACTATGAGGAGTGACGGATTCACCTTAGTCCGGACAAGTGTTCGAACTTGTTTTTCAAAAAACACAAAATTTAATATATTTTTTGTTATTTTTTAATGAAAAATGAATTTTTAATGATATTTTAGTGAATATTAGTATATTTGTGTTCGAATTTAATTTCAAATTTAGTGTCCGAATCTAGCTGTGTTCGAACTTTATTAGAGCTTTGAATGTGCCACTAACTATGAGGGACCATCGATTTATATAAGCACGTGTCTATTTCACCATTTTTTTTTTGTCTATTTCACCAATTCAACATCATCTTCGTTTGCCAAAGGATCTTTGTATGTAAATATTAAATACAGGCATGAATTATTAAATGATGTAATCTAACATCACTGATTTTTGTATGACATGTAAAAAGGATAAGAGATACAAGGCATGTTTGCGCATAAATCCAAGGAAAAAATGGCTAGCGAACTGAAATGGATCCTGTTTTTTTTTTCTTTTCGACCCGATCCATTTAAAATGAATGGACGAGTTAGATTTAGATCTATAATAAGCTCTTTTAAAAACACAACTCCCTACTTCCTACACAAAGGCAGACCGTCCGTTTTAAATTTAGCGGATCGGATCGACAAAGACAAAGTCTCAGCTCAAAATTTTGAAATGAGCAAGCCTATTGTGTTTTGCAAAGCATGTATTTTGTAATTCTGAAACGTTAGAAATCTTATCAAATTATATTTATTGCAAAAGATTCAAAATTCAACGGTCCAAAAAATAAAAATACGTGTGCTTTACAAAGTAAAATAACATTCTCTTTTAAAATATCTACCAATCTTTTGTGATATTTGCATGAATTTCCTTCCCGGTTAATAACAAGTGTTTGAGCTGTTTGTGAGTGTGTGTTGTAAATCTACGGATAATGAATTAAAAAACAAGTTTTCGAGCTTCGGAGAACTGATAGGTGCAGAACACAATTAAGAGGGAGACACCAAGTGTGTAAATATTCACCAGAGTTAAGACTGTAGCATGGAGTATTGATTGATTTTGTTATTTATTCATGGAACTTGTTAGAATTTAATGATCTTTGTCTTTAATATTTAATACACCATGAGATTATTTAGGACTACAAATGATAAAGGGTAATCTCACTCATATTTAAGTATTTTTTATTAAATAATCTCCTTCACGATTCTTTATAATTTTAAGATAGTGTGAAAACATGAAGAACTAATTCTTAATCTAGTGGTTAAGAATTATACTCTTCGTATGAGAAAAGTGAGTTCGAAATTCGATGAACAAATATGATATCAAGTACCTTTAGAACAAATTCGAATTAGACTTGAGTAGTTGAGTGACAAAAAATTCATTTCTTATCTAAAAAAATAGTGTGGGGGCAAGATAGATAGACAATTATGATATCTCGATTTTTTTTCAAAGTATATTAAATTTGCACCACTTTAGAATTGCATTAATGTTTTAATCGAAAATTAAGAAAATTTGCTACATATGGCTAATTTGACCCTCCATATTGCTTCAATTTATTATTATCATTGGAGCTTCATGCATTGCAATTATCCCACTTGTTATTTTTCATCACTAGTCTATATATTTTCTATTATTTTCAGGATTAGAGTAAAATTACAATCATCTCCATTATTCTTTAATTATGGAAATTATTTAATTCATGCTAACTAGAGCCAAATGCTTGATTCATCTTTCCGGTTTGGCAAGGAATCTGATTCCTAAAATGTTGGTTGTTGATTCAATGAAGCTAATCATGAATCCTGAAATTCGTGAGCATGTTTGGTTTTAGACTCACTACCTTTTACTACATCTTATGTACATAATTGCATCTGGCATTTCATGTTTTTCCAGCTATGTCTTGGTATTTGAATAAGCTCATCAATGAGTTCATGACATTGTTTAATCTTACATCTGCTTTGATTTTACTACTTGAACATTGAACCAGTATAAAAGTTTACTGTAATGCTCCGGTCATACTTTTTTTTAGAAAATCACTTAACTAAAATTGCTTGGATTGAAGTTGTAGCTCTTTTTTTGGATTACTTAGGCTGACTTGGATTACTTTGGAAAAAGGAAAATGTAGATAGGTACTTAGTGACGGAGTCACATGCAACTAGAGATCAGTTATATCTTTCTGAATTTTTTTTTTTGCAAAAGTGGCTATGTGTTTGAATTTATTTTTAAAAAATGATCATTATTTGTACTTTTTTGTGAATATACATCATTTCGAACTTCGTAGAAAAAAATCGTAAATTTTGAACTTCTCTGACGAAAATTCTGAATCCGCCACTGCTTTCGGATGGTACTATTGTACCAATGCCCTTTGCAAAATAACAAATATCTTGTAGTTTGATTTGGTGCATATTTGGAGAACTTTTTTTCATCTCTAGTGACTTAATTGATACTAATATTTTTTGTTTACAGAAAAAACATATCTATTTAATGCACCACCTTCAATTAATATTGCAAATCTGTTGTCAAAATTGATCTAAACTGTTTATTTCTTTGTGAAGTCAAATGTGTTTTTGTGATATATTCTCATATTTTTCACTTTTTTACAAAAGAAATTCTTTGCTTTTACATAAAGAATATATTTGTAATATTTTTACAAAAAAAAATCTTTGCTTTTACATAACATGTTTTCGTTGTAACGCATGGCCACAATATTTATTTTCTC
Source organism: Eleocharis quinqueflora (assembly GCA_964058865.1). Taxonomy (NCBI): domain Eukaryota; kingdom Viridiplantae; phylum Streptophyta; class Magnoliopsida; order Poales; family Cyperaceae; genus Eleocharis; species Eleocharis quinqueflora. The sequence goes on from CAXKVX010002356.1 coordinate 18,892, forward strand.
ACTTCTCACTCCTGCTTACAAAATAATTTGTATTAATTATTAAATTAATGACCATACAATTTATACGACCTTCATTTAAAAATTCCTGCATCCGCCTGATTTAGTTCATAATCACTTCTTAATTATTAATTGGTATTCATTAATTGTGATATGTAAATGTGCCTCGTATTTTGTACGCCGATTCAGCAACATCTACTCTCAATTGATCTATTGGTATGACCAACAGTTTTAATTGATTGCCACAAGTTTAAGATCGTAATTCTCTATTCTGAGACTACCTATTTTATAAAAGATATATTATATCCATATATTAATTCAATTTCTAAACGTGTATATCCAGCAATGTAGAAAAGTAGAAAATACACGCACTTTTGTACAAAGCTACAACTTTGACTGCTGACTTTCTTGTATTTAGATTTTTTTTTAATTCATTATCTATAAGCTTACTACAGTACAGAGTCGGAAAATGACAAACAACTACCGTTTCGACTCGCGCTCTGCGACAAAAGTTATAAAAAAAATAGCGAAGAAGTTATAAAAAATATTCGGAAAAAATATGATGAACAGTAAATTCACTGTACTGCAAACAGCGCGACAGAGGAAATTCAAAAATATGATGAACAGTGTCTTTACTGTATCATGAACAGTGTCTGTACTGTAAAAATGAACAGTAGTGTTGAGAAATGAGTGTATTAGATTAGATTTGATATATATGAGCAATTCTTTTTACTATTAGATTTCCTAAAGAGAAAAATGAACATAAATAAGATTTCTTTAAAATATCCTAAATACTAAATGCGTAAAATCTTCTTGCTTAAATTATCTCATAACTTTATATCATATTTCTCTCCTTAATTTTGCCTCTCCCAAATCATAACACAAGCTTTTCCCAAATTATTTACTGCTGAAAAGAGATTAATCAATATCAATTCAATTTTTTTAGATTACATAAAATTAAGGAGCTCTGTACATTCGTACGTCCGACAGGCGCAGTTAATAATTAAGGGACACTTAGAGTGTAAATATTCAGCACCGTTTAAACTGTTCAAGGCAGCATTGGTTGATTTTTTTTTCCCTTTCTCATGGAACCCTTCACTTGTCAGAACTCAATGAGCATAATTTATTTCAGTATTTAATGGAGTACGAAATTATTTAATTAAGGCCACAGATTTTATAACATGATCCCAGTCAACATTCAATTTTTTTTTTCATTTTCTTTTTCGAGTCCCTTATAAATACCCATGTAACTCATAAGTCATTACACATCCAGCATTCTCAGAACATAAAGTAGATGCACTGAGAAAAAGAAAATGGTTGAAATTCTGAACTCCCATCGCCTTTTTCTGATCATTATTTCTTCTTGCCTTGTTGCACTTTCCTCAAGTGCTCCTCAAGTGACTTTTTCTCTTCTTTTTTTTTTTTTTTCTGATAATCTGATTTGTTTACTCAAATAAGTGGAAAAAAAAATTTAGTAAAAAATATTTCTGTCAATTAGTAGTGTCTCGTGTTATATAGTTTCACTTCTCATTTCACTCCCATAACAGTTCACACTGCCAGTGAATGGTGGAATTTAATTGTTTGCTAACCTTAGCAATATATAACAATTTAACAAAAGGTAAAGGTCTCAAAATAATAAGAAAAATAAAAAAAATAGGTTTGGTTCCTACTATGTTATTACTACTCAAATCTTATGATATTAACACAATTATTGTTCAAAAACATTTCACCTTATCAGATATGCACAAAAAAGAGGCCTTCTTGCAATAGAGCTGATCAACGAACCACTAGCGCCAGGTGTAACTCTAGACAGCCTGAAGAAGTACTACCAAGCAGGATACAACGCAGTTCGCAAATACACGTCCAATGCCTATGTGATCATGTCAAACCGATTGGGATTGGATCCTGCTGATTCGACCGAACTCCTCCAGTTTGCCAATGGCTTCGATAAATCAGTCATTGATGTGCATTACTACAATCTATACAGTGACAATTTCAAGAAAATGACAGTGCAACAGAACATCGATTATGTAAACAATGACCGAGTGAAGCAACTTAACACCATCATGGTTGGCAATGGCCCACTTGTTTTTGTTGGTAACATTCTATTTCTCAATATTTAGTTTTATGATATGGTTAAATATGATATCTTTAAGCAGTACAATATATATTTTGAATTAATTTTATCAAAAATTCAGGAGAATGGACTGGAGAGTTTGATCATGCCAATCAGGCAACAAAGCAGGGTTATCAAAGATTTGCACAGGCTGAATTGAATGTCTTCGGACGGGCCACATTCGGTTGGGGCTATTGGTCCTGGAAAAATAAGTATGATCACTGGAGTTTGCAATGGATGATCAACAATGGCTACATCTCTTTGAATTAGAATAGATGAATGAATGAGCTTTAGCACATAACAAGTCCAGTTAAAACTAGGTAGCATGCATGGTAGTTTAATAATTATCAGCTGCCAAATTAAATTATGAAATAATTATGTTCCTGAAATGTCTTTTTGATTTGTAGACAAGTCTATTATATTTAATAAAACTTTGTCAGATTTTGCAATATTAATTCAGCCGAGGGACTATATTACCTTATTTTTAGAAGAAAAAAAATTTAGATAAAATATTACCCTAATTCATTTCCATGTTTTTATTTGACTAAACCAAAAGCTAATATATACTGAGACGGATTCAATTATGATTCTTTGACAAAAGAAGTTTCATATGCACAAGTCACTTCACTTTATCTCAAAATTGGGAGGAAAAAAACTGGTCACATTATTCAATTATCTAAATAAAGATTCTCTTACTGAGTGTGAATTATAACTCTGCAGCAATAATATGATTACTAGCAGAATTTGCAACCTCTGTTCTTAGGTTAGGCTTTCAATTTGCATTACTTTTCTAACTTGTAAATCTGTACCGTATTTTGTACGTCGATTAAGTCAACAACTACTTTTTATTGATCTATCGGCATGATCATGATCATCGGTTTGAATTGATTGCTACAAGATTAAATTGTGACATGTTTCATCAAAGTAGAATTGATTTAGGAGGCTGGCTTCATTCTTAGTGTTTTGAAATGTACCAGTTCTTTACTAAGAGTAGTTTCCCTGCACTTTTAATTTTTCCAGAACGCCTTAGTTGAAAAGCTATGCAATAATTAATTGAAGCATATATCAGTAATATTTATTTACAGGATTTAATCGGTCGTATGAATATTCATTTTATAATGTATATTTCTCTGCTCTAAAGTTACCTATTTTACAAAAGATATTGAATTCATCTACTCCAGTTCAGCTTTCTGTTTGTATATCATTTGATTTGTAGACAAGTCTGTTATATCTTGGGAACTGAAAACGTTGTTGAATTTTGTAATATTACTTCAACAGAGGGACTATATTATTATTATTATTATTATTATTATTATTATTATCATCATCATCTTTATTCATTTTCCATGTTTTGTCAATATTAGCACCGTAAAAGAATGAATAAGATACAAACTTTTAACTTAACTGAATTAATAGAACTGATGACATGGATAGACCAAGACAATCCACGGAAAAATGTTTTTATCCTGAAGAAGAAGTCATGACAACCCACAATAATTTCCGTGAATGTTGCCTCTGGCAGAAGATGGAAGTTGGTGGTGAGGGAACAAAGAAGCAGTGACGGATTCGGAATATTTGATAGAATAGGACATGATTTTGACACGAGACATATTATTGTAATATTTTCAATCATATGATTATTTTTGTAATTTTTACTTTAGTTTAGAGGTATATTTTGAAAAAAAAATCAGGTAAGACATATTTCTAATTTCCTCAAATTATAAGTTTTTTTTTAAATGTTGCAAATCTGTTATGTATATTTTGGAAAAAAAATATTCACAGTAGGACACTTGCCTTATTCTGTAATTGAGTGATGTATAGAGTTGTATCTCTGTACTAGTCGTTGCTGGGGTTGACTATGAAGGTGCGTCATTTCTTCTTCCAATAATAGACTTGATACAAGAAATGGTACCCCTTCCTCTTGATGAAGGATTGAATGTGTTTGGACCATAGAAGTTCGACGTTTTTCAGGTATAGTTCCACATTTTTTTATCATGTGTGAGTTTATGATTTTGTAATTTTTCGGTACTTTTGTCAACCTTGAAATCATATACTTTCAAACAAATTAAACACTTAGCTGCAACAGTGTTGCCATTTGGACCTTTAATATCCTCAAAGATTTCTCATGCCAGTGATGTCATTGTTCAAGCTCTCTTGCTGGCGGTGTTGCGTTGACTCTCATCTGCAGGACCCACCACGGATTGAGGAGTCTCATGAGCTTTCGGGTTCATTGTTGATGATGACCCAACTAACATTGATGGGACTGGATCATTGTCGATGTGTGGAACCTGTGGTGAGAGACTGTATGCTACATTCAACTGTACTCTTGAATCCACGACCAGTTCGATATTATACTCTGGGGTCATACCTAATTGTGCACTTGTTCAAGCTAGTTCAGGTTCGTGCACTTACTTATTCATATGGTTGATTGGTAGAAAACAACAAAAAATGTAAACAGAAAGATCTTTTTTGGATTTTTTATTTGTAAATTTTGAAAAATAAAATAAAATATGCATAGAAATATATAATGAAGTTAATTAATTATTTTGAAAAATTACAAAAATATATAAATATTAAAAACAAAACTATTTTGTATATTAGAGACTTAGAACAGACTAAAAAATAATTATTAAAAAGCAGGAAAACCAAAAAAAGACCAAATTTTTTTCCTATGTTTATTTTCGAGTATTCTTAAAAAAAGGAAAAAAGATAATTATTAAAAAAACCACAATTTTCTTCCTCTATACATTTAGGTATGACAAAATCACAAAAAAAAATTATATATTTTCGAACATTTTTACTAATTTGTCGGTATTTTTCTTAAAAGTAAAAGAATTTTAAAAATTCGTACCTCTAACAAAAGACCACCCAATTAGAAAATTAAAAAGTTTCAAGAAGAGAGGCTGAGAGCTCAATATAGCTGAATATAAAGAATGAGAGTTAGATTTGGATGAAATGAGTTTGATGAATTATGGTTGTATATATAGTTGAATTCTAACATGAAAATTACATAAATAACCATCCGATATACCCGTTAATAGCTGTTGGAGAGGGAATTTTCTTCATTTTTAAAAGTGACAAATTCACTCCTTAGACTAGCCATTTTTAGTTTTTGGAGAAGGATTTTTAGTTTTTTTTGTATTCTAAATTCTGAATTTTAATACCTTTGCGTGCACATTTTTTGAGCCTCTTACAGCCCCCACTCCACTCCCCATGAGCGAGCTCTAGCTTCAGACCCCCCCCCCCTGTCTTTTATTAATGCAAAATTTGAAATTTTGAACCCCCCGAACCCCCACTGTAAGTTTGGAACTGCCTCTGGTTAAATTAAAAAAATTGATCTTATGAGCCTAAATGTGTCTATCCGTGTCTAGTCATATCTAGTCGTGCCGTACCTAAATGTGTCGTGTCTAGTCGTGCCATCTTGTGCTTCTCATAAACGTGTCGTGTTGTGTCCTACAATAAAAAACTTAAGCACAACACGTGAACAGTTCCGTGTCGTGTCCTTATCGTGTTTAGACACTATGACATGATTTTGAGAACTCTAAATGCAGGAGAGTAAACTGCATAATGGTATGTGAATTAGAAAATAAATGAGAGTAAACAAAGATACATAGAAATGGGCTAATGTATGTGCTGAATTGGACTGAGCCTATGGTACTTGGAGTAGATGAACAACAATGTCTCATCTCTTTGGAATCAATGAAATGATATTATATAAGAATTTGGGTATCCGAATGTTGAATTGGAATATGTAATTGTTTCAGCTTTATGACTTGTATGAGACCGTTTATTCAACCCTCAAAACGTGTCAAGTATTAAGATGAAGTATATGATGGAGATTAAAACAGGCTACGCAGATGATTTTTTTTTGGATAAAATTGACCAAATTATTTTGGATCAACCATTTTTATTGATATGTAAATTTGATGTTTTAGGATGCTATTTTTCAACTAAATTGAATACAAGTTTAATTATTTTGATATATATATAAACTTTATATTTAATTAATATAAATGTTTAAAAAACTAACAGTTAAACTGATCGACTCAGTGGTCCGACCAATAAATCGTTAACACGAAGATTTACCGGGTCGATGTGAAATCCGATTTTAAAAACATTGGCTGAACGCATCATTTAGATGTAGCGTTCAGAATAGGATCTCAATTCTAATAGTATATGATGTAAATCATGTGTTCGATTAATTTAGTATCAACTAAATTGTACGTGTCTGAATGGTTCCTAAGTCGCACTAAATTTGCTCTTAGACAAACTATAGGTCAAATAATTGAATAGCTTCGAGAGGAACGAGATCAGGTGACGCGCGACACCGCGCTACACGCAAAGATGATTATTCGATTTTTTCATAATTCGTGCTCCAAATCAAAAATCTCTCCTGATTCTCATCTGCACGGTCGAGGCGCGGTACCGACGTACCGCACAGTAGAAGAACAAGATCCAGCTTCGAGATGGTATTTCTGTATTGGTTCAAATGCAGGAGAGCAAACTGTAGAATGGTATGTGAATAACAGAATAAGGCAACAAATGAGAGTAAAGGAAGATACATAGAAATGGGCTAATGTATGGGCTGCATTGGGCTGAGCCTATGGTGCTTGGAATGGTATGTGAATTAGGCAACAATGGTCTCATCTCTTTGATCAATGAAATAATAATTATATATGAATTTGGGTATACGAATGTCGAATTGGAATATGTAATTGTTTCAGCTTTATGACTTGTATGAGACCTTTTATATATTCAACCCTCAAAACTTGTCAAGTATTAAAATGAAGTATATGATGGAGGGTAAATATATAACAGGCTACGAAAGAGTGATTATTAATATTAATTATAATGTTTAGTATTTTTATGAACAGGGCACATATAATTGTTCTCCTAATTTTGATAAAGTGTTGTTCTTTATTAATTTATTTTCCATTGAAACATGATTTTTTTTCCTTTTTAGTTTTTAAATTAATTTATTTATACATTGTATACAAACTAAACCCAACGGACTCTGGTATTTTGGTGGAATGTCCGATGTAACAAATTCAAAACCACACGGTCTACAGTTGCATTTCGTTTTCTGAAATCACGGTTAACAATTCAAAATAACATTGGTTTCTCTTAAACTCTCGGTTAGACAATTCAAATTAACATGATTCTGTTTATAGTAAAGAATCCACAGTTTTAGAATCAACAAGAACATTCTAAATATGTAAACAACTACTGTTATTTCAGGGAATCACCAGTTAAACACTTTGTTTAAAAATACCTTATTATAACAGAATCCTACATGAGAACCTTTTGATTAAAATCAGACGGCAGATATCATCTCTGCACTCTCATAGATTTATGTCAAAAAGTGGCAAAACCTCTTTTCAAAACAAAAACAACTGCTACTCACAACATCATATATAAAAACCATTGAATCTTTTGATATGACACACTCATCCAACAAAAAGCATCAGAATTAAATATCAAGAGTTCATCAATTCAAAAAAAAAAAAATCAAGAGTTCTGATTCCGTTCTTTCTCACAGAAAAAGTTGCCACTTCTTCTGCACAAGATTGAAATACAGCAATGGAATTACTAAAGGTAAAGAGGCAGAGACTCTCAATGAAAAGAAGTTCAAGTAAAATGCAGTTACCTGCATTTGATAATGCTTGTGCCGCAACTGAGGCTGAAATCACGGAGGTGGCGACGACCGGAAATGCAAAAAAGGGTACTATGGAAATTCAAATACAGCGAGGAGCATCAACTGCGAGTTCTGAACCAAAATTTGCAACCAGTATTCTTTCTCCGGTGCATTTTCTAAAGGCATGTAGTTTGTGCCGTAACAGCCTCGGACCCGGTAGTGACACGTTTATTTATAGGTATGTTTTCCGGTCTTCTTTGTCTTGTGATTTTCTCTCATTTTTTGAGATGCAAATGGAACCGTATTTTCCAATTATATATATTTCAAAGTGCCTTCTCTGAATTGGAAGTTGATCCCATCTTCCTCAAATGGTTTTACTTTTGTTTCTTCTTTTCTGAAAAACAAATCCATTAACTTCTGTTAATTATATGTTTTTGTAGGGGTGAATTTGCGTTTTGTAGCAGGGAATGTAGGTTGCAGATGATTGCTAAAGAGGAGCACAGAAACAAATTTGAAAGATGGATGCAGACATTGCTCAGGTCTTATTCTCCATTGGCAGTTCAAGCTCCAGGAATTGAATTCAATTTGCATAATTAAAAAGTGCACAATTTGTTACTAAATTTTTTACTTTGTACTGCCTTACAAACTGTTAGTGTCATGATTGTAATTATATGGGTAGCACACCTAGTGCTAAAGGGGCTTGATTTAGTTCAACCCATAACCAAAAGTGGTTTATTATTAATTCTTTCCTTTACTGTTTTTGTTTATCACATCTATTTTCAATAACTAGAGAAAAAGATCCGTGACTAAAATCAACCTCTAGAAAGAAAAATGAAGAACTCACTTATAAACTGAATGGTTGACTTTTGTTCTGGATTTGTATAATAAAATGTATAAAAAAAAACTAAATTTGCAAAAAAAAAAAAAAAAGAGAACCCAAGTCACTCAATTAAATGTTCCTTTGGCATGAGAAGAAGATGCAAGTTTTTAATTTATTTTTAAGACAATGGATGCTGAACTCAATTAAAAATATAAAATTCACGATGCAAAATGGGTTAATATAAACTAGATTAGGCCAGCTAATCTATATATGGAGAAAATTTAATTGTTAATATGGGGTTGCAGTTTAAAATCTTTTCTGAATATTTAAAGTTGGGTCTCATTTTATCTTAATAAAAAAACTCGTTTTAAATTATTAATTGAATATTAGCTTTTGGTATTGCTTTCCGTTTACCTTAATATTATTAAGATGACTTACACATAGTCAGAACATGAAACAATATTTTTAAGCATGTTGCGAAAGAGTTAGAGGTGACCATGATTCTAGAAACGGTGATGGTAAAGTTCGGATTCAAATATGCTACTGTATTTATACCGTTCAGCGTAGTAATGAACGTTTCGAATCGAACGTTAATTTTGTATTGACCGTCAGACATCAACGATGAAAATCAGAACGAGTTTTTAAAATTTGACACGAATTTTAATGCGATTAAAGAAGATCGAACTACTCAAATACAACGCTACACGATATAGCACAATATCAGATTCGGATTCATAAAGTTCTAACTAATATCAACCATTATTTAGGAACGGTTTCCAAAATGGATAATGTTTCTTAGATATCGATATCAACTATTGATATCGATTTTATTATGCATATTTAGTTGAATTATTATGCATTTTTATCATAACTATTTAAGTACAAAATAACATGTATAACTCTTTCATTACTGAAAATAACATGCATAATAACTCAAATAATGTGTACGATAACTCAACTAAAGATGCATAATAAAATCGACAACATGTATAACTATTTCATTACAAAAAATAACATACATAATAACTCAAATAATGTGCATTATAACTCAACTAAAGATGCTTAGTAAAATCGATATCAATAATTGATATCAAATATGATATCTACGTATCAGCTACCTTCCTAAATACAACTTCCCAACCAATGTGGCTAAAATAAGTTGCTGTTGGGCTAGGTTGCCCGGATACTCCAAAATCATGCCGCATCGCGTATCGGATACGTATCCGACGCGGATTCGCGTGCGATACGGATGCGATACGCACGGGATACTCCACGTGGCGTATCGCATTATTTTAATATTGGGATACGGCATGATACGGTAGGATACGGCTCGGATACGGCACAGGATACGGCTGGGATATGTTTCAGTACTTAACGGTCAGTATTTTGGTCATAAGTTCTTCATCTGAACTCCGATTAAGCTGATTCAAAGTGCGTTGGAAAGCTAAGAAAGAGCTTTATAATCTTCGCTTATCATCTAGGATATTATATCTCTTGATTCCTACAGTAAAATATACTAAATTATAGCAGTATCTTGATTTCTTACAGAACAAACTTAATTTAATCTTAATTACTTCTAAAAACCTACATAGCAATATATATTATTATTTTAGAACAAAATACTGGATAACATGCATCTATAGTGGTAGTTGAATGTAAACAAAATCAAACATTTTAATATATAATATGATTTTTTTATTATTCTATATATACTTCTGTATCCTAATTTTTTTTAAAATGACGTATTTCCGCACCCGCATCATATCGGATACGATACCCGCACTCCTGCAACATAGCTGTTGGGTTAGAACATTATTTCAAAATTGTTGACTGGGAGATATTTTGAGGAATGTTGTTGTCTCCAGATTTCTTTCTTAAAAATAAATGAAAGAAATATTAATACGGCCAATTTCGAAAAATGTGTTAGGAAAATAGTTGGTAGCACAATCGAAACCAACTGACTATCAATACACATTCTATTATAAATATTGTTTGAGTTATTATATATATTATTTTTGTACTGAAAAAAATTATTTTGGAAAAAAATTCAAAATTAATCTTGTATTTAAAAGAACTTTTAAAAAAAATATTTATAATTTAAATTTTTTTTAAAAAAATGCTCTACTTTGAACACCCTAAAAAAATTGTAAATTTTAAAACACCGGACAAAAATTTTGCTCCACCTAAAACGAATTCCATTTATGTCTCTATCTGCCTTATTTTGATCTATAATGTGCCATCGCTGTCAATTGTCAAACATTATCCATTTTATGCAATGCCAACCCTCCTTTTATTTATATTTATAACAAGGATGCGTCCATTTCATGTCATTTAGAATTAAAAGACGGATTTTTTTATGTTTTTTATGAACTGGATTTTATTTAGTACTACCAAATCTGAAACTATAATTTAAGCTCACTTGGGTTTCAATACTTTACAAATTATTGTTAATTAAGTAGTTTTTATGATATATTTATGCGTTTGTGTTTAATTATAATATTTCGTAAGGGAGCTGATATTTCGATTTCTTTATTGATCTCCATCGATCCCAACAGGATGGATTTAGTTAAGTTCAGTTTGTATGTTGTTTTTTGTTATGATGCATGTTGTTTTTGTTATTATGCATATAATTAACTGGACGCTCCACTAAAAACGAAGGTCCCTTCGATGTGGATCGCTACGCTCATCGATGCAGACTGGACGAATTTAGTTGCATTTATTTTGAAAATTGTTCTAATTATGATGCATGTTATTTTGATTATTATGCATATTCTTTTTGTTAGTTTGCATGTAATTAACATGCATAATAACAAAAACATAATAAACATAACATGCATAATATAAATCATAAGTATTTAGACTGTTATGCATGTTATTGGATATATAATAACGAAAACTATATGCATCATAAGTAAAATAAATTTTCGTCGAAATTCAACTGGACGCATCCAGTGAAGATTGATGATGGGATCGATGCAGGCTGAACATTTTGCATTCTATAATCTCTAGAGTGAATGGGAATCATCACTATCATTAAAACTGCGGGTTAATGCTCAAGTAAATGTTGAAAAAAAAATTAACACCTTAAGAAAATAGAATGCCAAGCATAACTCTGATATATATAGATCTTAAAAAATTAAAACAGAAATGAGTTATCTAAAAAAATAAAAAATAATAACACAATTTTTTAACCCTAATTTCAATCTTTCCACGTTTATGCATAATATATGCAGCATGAAAAAAAAAGTTAGTGAATCATATTTCACATAGTTGTCGCTAAATGTCTATGGATTTTTTTCGTTCCCACTAAATTAAATTTGATTGACAATATTAGATTCTTCGTGTAGGAGATTACGAATTTAAAACACAATGAATATTCGTCTTTAGTTATTTGAACTTGAAAGACTTAAAACTCCTTTTTATCTAAAAACTAAAAGAAAATTCTACGACTCAAAATACATATTACTGAATTGTTAATATAATTCTAAGTTCTATCCCAACAATCTTGGTCCGAATCTGATATTATTTTGAGGTAAAAAAGATTCTATTATTCAATTCTCGACCGTCGGTCAAAATGAACGGACATATTAAAATTAAGAAGGCTGATTTTTTGTTTAATCTGATTTGTTGAGTACAATCAACGATCGAGATTAAAAAAAAAATAGTCTACTTTTCATGTTTTCATATATAATTTCAATCCAACGATTTCGCCTACCTCATGCTCATGCTCATGCTCATGCTCGTCCTCATATCCAAGGTATTCCAAATTTCGAATTCTTTGAAGAACCAACACTTAATTTATTGACTAAGAGTAATGATTTATGTGTTGAGAGGTCTTAAATTTAAAATTTAGATGAGAAGACTTTAGTTCATTCAAATTTGAGTAGCTTGACTTTCATCTTTATCTCAAAGAAAAAAGTCGAACTCTTTGGAATATAAATTTCTGCTTATCATATATTATTTAAGTTCTCAACAAAAAAATGTAATTTTTTTTTTTTGAGATCTGTTCATTGTTGTTTGAGAAAATAGAATCTATTCAGATTGATTGTTAATTTATCCTTGATAAACTTACGGGGATAGAAAATATGAACCCAAATCCATGATCAAAACATGCCACCGAACAGGTATTGAAAAATTGTTATCGTTAAAATATGAATTTCAATCAATTTTCAGCTGGAACCTTGATGCCAAACAGCTGTAAGGCTGTGTTTGATTGTGGAGTAAATTTAATTCGGATTAAATTACTTACTTCAAGTTAAGATGAAGTAAATTAATCATGTTTGGTGGATTAAGCTAATTCACCTAAAGAGGTAGAGTAACTTACTCCGGATTAAATTTAATCTTACTCCAACTTACTCCATCAATTTTACTTCACGTTGATGGATTAAGTGTTTACACTTAAACCAATAAATATTAAAATTATGTATCCATTGTTTACAATTCTATTCTTTACGTCTATAATTGACGCCTATGATTATTAGAATCATAGTTTCATCAATAATAGAGTTCATGTCGATCGGAGGGAGAAATACAAACCGGTATTTAAATACTTTTTAAAGTAATTTGAAGAATTGCTGTAATATTCAATAAAATTCATTTAAGTCCTCCGGAATCTTTGGGAGTTGGGTTTATTAAGAAAACTATTATATTATTATTATATTTTAGATTGTCATGCTCCATTTATTCAAGTTAAGCTATATAACTAATATAAAGCACCGATATCTCTGCTATGGTAGAATACGCAGTGATTTATAACAGTAAATTGCTATTGTAAAATCACTATTTAATTTTTTTTTGTCGTTGCATTTTTTTCTACCATCAAACTTTTTTCGCGCGAAGCACGAGCCTATACCTAGTGTCATTGATTTCGAAATTAGTATACTGGTGTAGCAAATCAACGCATCAAGATTTATACTTAATTATGAAGTGATTAAATTAGAAATATTTGATTGCTAGAAAGAAATACATGATGTTTAAACTTTGTTTTTTTTTTATAATAAGGCTCTTCTGTTAGTTCCACCATCTATTACTTAATAAATAAATAAATGTCTTCTAAAAAATTTGAACATGTGTCTCTCCTAGAAAGACAAGACCTCTAACAATATGTACTAGCTAGGCCTTCGATTCTTTGATGTTTAAACATATGCAGTTATCTATATACTTATACTTCAATTAAATAAGAAATAAAATAAGCAAATTGAAAACCCAAATAAAAAAAAGTTTTATTATCTCAAGTTTCACAACTCCAATCAGCTATTGCCAATCTAATTGTTATTTGATATTCAAAATCTTTAGCATATGTATTTTTATATTTTTTTTTCCTTATTTCCTCATCTCTTCATTTTTCCCAGTTTTTTATTTTTATTTTTGCGATTTAACAATCAAACAATATTACTGCATATAAGTTCAAAAATCCTTTTTTTATAGAATCTTTTTTTTGCACAAATTACGCCATAGTTTTCATTGGAATTTTAGTCGTTTTATCATTCAAGTTATGAAGTTAATTACTTAATAAGACACAAACAAAGTAATTTGAAAAAAAAAATTCTAAGACTATTTGTCTTCTTGGAGAAACTGTTGGACCACAGATAGATGCTACATCAATTAATTGTAACTTGTAAATAATAAATAAATGAACGGTGTATTTAACAAAATTCCAAAGTAGCTTTTTGTCTGGTCGGTTTAAATATCCACCGCCAAAGCATATTTAAAAACCAAAAAAGAAAAAAAAAATGATGGTTCATGTACAAAGTATGGTAACCACAAACAATAAGTTTCAATAAAGCTGTTGGAATCACATCTTTGTACAAAAAGTGTTTGTTTTGTAATGAAAATAGCATGGCCATGGTGAGAGTGGATGTGGGCATGTGGCAATTAGTACATGTTGTGATGTCAATTTCAGAATATAAGATATGATTAATTGATGATACAACAGCTATATTTGATGTAAACCATGCATCAGAAAATTATTGGCATGCTTCTTTATTCTTTTATATATTTTGTTTCTAGTAGTGAGAGAATAATATCAAAGAAAAAAAAAACTACTTAGTAAAAAAAAGCAAAATTTCTAGAAGAAACTAGGCTACAATTGAAGCTTGTACAAACTCTTAATTATGTTAGTATGGGTTCAATTAAGTATCATTAACTCAATTAATCACACAACAACTGAGATTTGTGATGCACATGACACAACAAGGAAAGCATATGTACGATTTTCTTTTTTGCTTCCTCCTATTTCGGATTCAAATCTTCTCTGATGTTAGCTGGAACTGTACCACTTGTGCTTTATAATAAAGAGCGAGACACTCTCTCGCCTATCACGTGCTTTGCTCTGAAAAGTGACGAATTTTGTTTATGGTTTCAAAAATAAGATTTACATTTACGATACTGATTTTAAAAATTCGATAATGATGATTTTATTTTCTAATATAAAAATAGACGCAATGAAAATAGACAAATTACAGTCACGACGAGCGTAGCAGAAGTTGTTATGAAAAATGTTAATCATACTTAATATTTTTATAATAACTTTGGCTACGTTCGTTGTGGCCGTAATTCATTTTTTTATCATTGCAAGTCCTCGAGCTGTAGATATCCGAGTCTACTTCCATGGCGTCGAGTTTTATTTGCGATCAGAGGAATGTGCATCTCAAAGTTGACTCCATCTTCAACTTATTCTTAATTAGTAGCTTTTTATCACGAGTTTGCGTCAGATTAAATTTTGAACCACTCGTTTTTCGATCACAAATGAGACTCGACGTTATAAAAGTAGACTAGGATATCTATAGCTGATGACTTACGATGATACAAAAAAACATATTTGTGTTCCAACGAGCTAGCCGAAGTTGTTACAAAAAATTATTTAACTACAATCCAACCCATGAATTAAATTAGTAATATTTTTATTAATAAAAATTGGAGTAAAAAGGTAATTTTAGAAAAAGTGAATGATGTAATGATCGATGTTGTCAAAATTGTTCATGTGATTTTTTCGAAAGGCAGATGTTGAAAACTTCGATCTTTTCTATTTTCGAACTTTCAGAATACTCTTTCTTTTTATTTATAATTTATTTACGTGAAATAAAAAAAATCAGTCTAATTTGGTACCAAAAAAGTGCTCTAACGGACCAAATTTTTAGGTTGTAAAGTTAATAATAAAAAACATCTTTGATTCTTCCCAATTGATATCTGACAACTGACAAGCCTTTGCTTTTGCTGGAAGGATCGCAAACCGCTGCTTATTCATGTCCGAGGAGAGGAATCTGTACTGACGATACAGGTGTACCGAATGAGGAGCAAATCTGGAGAGATATATGATTTTTTTAATCAGAGACACAAAAATCAGTTGTCAGTAGCTGATCAAGAATTTTTTTAATCCGAAGCAAGCTCAATCGATTAGAAATAGAAAATTGAGTTTTTTTAATTTTAATAATTTCAATAAAATATTATTGGAAGTAGCCGGTTGTAAATAATATAAAAAAATCTCTTATAATTTTATTAATATATTTTTTTTATAAAAAATATTGAGGGGTGCCAGGTACCTCCAGCCTCCTCTTAAATTTGCTCATGTATCGGACCAAATATCTATAAAAAAAATAGAAAAATATAGATATACTGTTATTGATACATAACCACTGTGATATAAATTTAACAATATTATTCAGTTTAAATATTTTTAAAGCAAGTATTAAATTTTTTATGCAAATTTTAAGTATTATATAAAAATAAGTTTTGTAGTAAATTCATTAATATGAAATCTTAAGTATTTATTATGAATAATAGATTCATATCAATAACAATAAAATCTTTCTATCAATATTTTATTAAAGAGAATTAACTATTAAATGTATTTTTTTTAAATATTCAATGGCGGTTCTCTAAAGACAAGTTGCCGGGATAATTATTTTCACCTGTTGTAACTCTCTTTATCTTCTACCTTACTTTGATTGTAAAAATTATTAATGTATTATGTCTTCGTTTTTCAAAGATCTTGACAGATGTAAAAGGTACTTAGAATTAGAGAAAGGTAGATCCAAAATATAGCGAACGGAATTCAATTTTTCATTATTTTTCCGACCCATATACATACTGCAGCATAGTTAGTAATTTATATTAGATGAGTTTATAAATTTTCATTTTGACTTATTTTAATCATTGAATCTATTTTTATCAGATCAGTAGAGTCCAACAAAATATTCAGCTGGGTCCTTTAACTTATTTTATTCATAACTAATCCCTCTACTTATTAAATTTAACTTATTTTATTCAAATTTAAATCTTTTTTTGTTAATTTTTTTTTCAGGTGGGTCCATGAACCCACCAAATCATGCTTGTCTCCGCCCCTGTTAATAATACATATATATATTTATCTCAAAAGAAAATGATATATGTAAACATGATATTTTAAGTGGTATTCAGGTACCTTCTTAATTTACGAATAAATATATTGAACGTTATAATATTAACATATCGATTGTAAATTATCAATCAATATTGCAATTTATGTTTCAAATTTTGATATGATTGATATTAATATTTGATACAAGCATGCAATTTGTTCTTATTTGTGATTATAATATTCTCATCTTTCCTGTCTCCCTTACGCGTCCTCCGCTACAAACAAAAAGAATTCTGTGCTCGTCGTTCGTTTCTCTCTCGCTTCTCATTTCGTGACTTTCTCTCTCCCTTCTTCTTTCTCTCCCAAATATGCCAAGCCAGCACCTCTGATTCAAATTTCATCTGATAAATTACATTTGTTTTCGCATTTGTCCTCATCAAAGTATCGCCTCTCACTAGGTTGAGTAGGTTCCAAAATAAGTCTTTGTATTCGAACATGCAAGTCTTATATAAAACAAACAAATTTTTATATTATAACAAACAAGTCTCTATATTATAACAAATAAATCTTTATATTGAAACCTGCAACCTACAAGTTTTTATGTAGTTTTTATATAAGAACAAGTCTCTATATTATAACAAATAAGTCTTTATATTCGAAACTACAAGTCTTAGTATTAAAACAATCAAGTCTCTATATTCGAACCTGTAAGTCTCTATATTATAACAAACAAGTCTTTGTATTGGAACTTGCAAATTTTTTATGTTAGAACAAATAAGTAACTATATTGAAATCTACAAGTATTTATATTAGAACAAAATATATATATATATATATATATATATATATATATATATATTATAACAAACAAGTTCTTATATTGGAACTTGCAAGTTTTTGAATCCATATCTTCTGTCGCGCCACACAGACAAAACAAAAGTTTTAAACTGTTCGATATGCTTTGAGATTCGTGTTGACCAAACTTATAAAATCCAACCCCCTGAATCAAATATGGACCAGTCATACCGCGCAACACAGCCAATTCAGACCGTTCATTGTGTGTTGCGCGATAGAAGAATCAAATCTGCTTGTCTTTATATTAGAACATACAAGTCTTTAAAACATGCAAGTCTTTATGTTATAACAAACAAATCTGTATATTGAAACTTGCAAGTCTCAATTATTTGGAATCGACACGTATCAATATTTAAAACATACAAATCTTTATATGAGAATAAGCAAATCTCATATTAAAATCTAAGTCTTTATATTATAACGTGCAAATTTATATATTAGAAGCAGCAAAATAAAAAAGTTACACAAAAATTGAAAAATTGTAGCAAAATTTTAATATAAAAACTTAAAGAGAAGCGGTTCGTATATTTATTAACGAAAAAAATTGTGGAAGACAGTTAGGAGACTACTAGTACCCTATTTGTAAATGTTCCGGTCCTGCCTTAAAATATAGAATCTTATTCAGTATTGAATGTGACTTCGAAGATTAATAAATCATCCTTGTTTCAAAAACAAAATCCAAAGAATCAATAACTTATTATTTCAAAACAGAAGGCAAAAGAAAACTTATCCAAACCAACCGACGTATCGTACCCACCATCCTGCAAATTGTTAACAATTATATATCCATCCAAAAAAATTCAAACCAAAATTAGTTAATTATCAGACAGTGACAATTATTATCAAAATGTAATTGAAAGTTTTAAGTACTCAGAAGGAACCAGGATAATTGGATAAGCATTGATGATTTCTTTATAACGCATTCAATCAATTTTCATGATGATCCCAAGAAAAATAAAATAAAAACAATAACAGATCTAGAGGATTAAGGCAATAACAATAATAGCTGTCATCTCTATAGATGAAATGTCCAAATCCATCTATTAATTTATGTGCCGGTTGCACACAAAAGGTTACATCAAAATTGCATAGCTAATATTAGAAGCTTCATCCAGAATTCTAAAACATTAAATTATTTTACGTCACAGTTTCCGCCTTTTCAGGTCATCATTTATTATTAGTTTTAGAGAAGATGTACAATTCCGTTATTCAGATCAAGGATCTATCATCAAATTAAAACTATGTCTAAGTGTTCATATATATGGAGCTCATATATATGGATTCCTTTGTTATCTCTTCATCGATCTCAACAATACGAGTTCAGTTGAGTTCAGTTTGCATGTTATTTTCGTTTTGATGCATGCTGTTTTTTGTATTATTTATGTTGTTTTTGTTATTATACATATAATTGACTGAATGATTCACTGAAAACAAAGATCGTCATGCTCATCGATGCGGAGTTGATGAATTCAGTTACATTTATTTTGAAAATTGTTCTAGTTATGATGCATGTTATTTTTGTTATTATACATGTAATTAACAAGTAAAATAATATAAACAACATGCATAATAGCAAAAACAACATGCATAATAACTAAAACATAATAAGATATAAGTAGAAAAAGCATAATAAACATAACATATAAATTATAAGTATTTAGATTGTTAAGCATGTTATTAGATTCACAATAGCAAAAACAACACGCATAATAACGAAAACGACATGAATCATAAATAAAATAAATTTTCGTCGAAACTCAACTGGATGCGTCCAGTAAAGATCGTTAATGGGATCGACGCAGGGATGTGCTGAACATTTTCCTTTCTAATATAAAGAGTCAATGGGAATATTTCTTAAAAGAAAAAACATCAGGAATAAAATGGAATGTTACATACAATAGTGTGTTAAAACTTTGCAACATTTATATAAGGAAACTATGTTTCATTGACCCTTCTTAATTCGTTTCCACATTTTTCAATTTTCATAGCAAAAAATTACATCGAATGTTCGGAATAACCTTGAAGTCCTGTGTATTTTTTGTTTGTCATAATAGTGCGTTCCAATGTATTGTTGCATGGAGATCCGAGGTAATAAAAAATAAAAGAAAAGATGCATTTAACGAAGTACATAGCATAATGCGCCGAAAAACATTGAAAAAAGATGTTGTTAAGCGGTTAAGCACATGACATACAACAAATGCACAGGAAAAAAAAATACAGATTAGTTCTGGATCTGTATCCTCGGTAGTGTATTGAAAAAAATATGATTGGGTTTAACTCGGTTCGGATAATACGAAGCCGCTAACCAAACCGGCTCAACAAATTCGTAGGTCTAAAACGGGTAGCGTCATGATTGCTGAATTTTTTTTTGAATCCGATCCGATTCGTTAATACGTCATAATCCGTTTTTAAGCTCACGTTAATTCTTCATTAACTCGTGCAAATTCATTCAAATGCGCAAATCCGCCTGAACCTGCGCAAACTCACCCGTACAAACCATTATAAATTCGTTCAAAGTCCGTCCAAATTCGAGAATAACTCAGAAATAATCCAAATAATCCGGATATAATTCGAGAACCCGAAAATAACGCTTTAAACTAAATAAAAAAAATAAAAAAATTCAGAAAAAAATTATAAAACACGTAGAACCGGCAAATTCGATTCGGACAAAACCCCTCTAATTCAGGTCAAACCAGCCATTCCTCCAACCCATTATTCTTAGATGAACCGCAGTCTACCTAAAATATTTTGATCAGTCCAACCTATAAAACCGCCAACCCATTGATCCAAATTAATTTGAACTTGCTCAATCCGAACCGGACAGATTTCAATACACTAATCCTCACTTCCTCAGCAACCAATCAAACAAAGAAATCTACGGTTGACCTACCGTTGGATATATAAACAAACAGTCAAATTCTGCTTAATATAAAAACTAAAATGAGTTAGGTTATAATATTAATATTTACGTAAGCACGAAGCACTATCGTATTTATGATCATATCTGAAATTTTAAAATGCAAAAAAACGATTCGAACCATTGAAAATATTTCCATAATAAATCTACTTAGGGATCAATTTTTTTTTGGAAATTTTAATTATTTTATCAGATGAGTAGAAAATTGGTTAATTTGAAGGTCTCTAAATCGTCAGATTACTCAATTTTCTATCTAACCGATAAAATAATAAAAAAAAAAATTTGATTTCCTAGTAGATTTTAGTGTAGACAACATTTTCAACGGTTAATCATACATTTGCATTTTAAAATTCGAGATATGATCGTAAGTACGATAAAGATTTGTGCTTAGGAAGTACTATAACCTATTAATTTTTTTTTGAAATAAGCGGGGAGCGCCCATCACTTCATTTTCTTAACAAAAACGAAGTTACAAACTCAGTGACACAAAAACATAACCCAATCTCACTATTCTATCTGTACCCTTTCTATTTAAAACCCATGACAAATTCAACATATTTTTCTAAATCCAAATCACATTGTTCTATAAACTATCTAACCCAGCAAAATCAAAATCAAGAACAAGATCAAGATCCCCCTTGGTCCCTTAATTCCTTCCATGTACTCCCTTGCAGCCTATGAGCAATGGTATGTTTTATCTAATTTCCTCTTATCCCTCACTGAAAATCAGTTGCTTTACCTTTTGCCCCTGTATCAGCTTCAGAAACAGTGTCTGATCATCCCTCAGCCTGCTGATCTCTATCATCACCGTCGCTGCTTCAACCCTTCATCATGCTGTTTCAATCTGGCTCTTAGCCTCACCAGAATTGGCCTCTCTAATTTAACCCTGACTCAGTACCAGATTTCGGGCTTTATCTAACCAAACTGCTATCACATTCTCTCCATCTTCTCAACTTTGATCTAAGAGTCCTGTGACCACTGTCGATGCCTTGCCTTTATCGTGAGCAAGGCACAAATATTCATCTCTTCAATCAAACAAGGAATTCGGAGTCAGTGCGATGGCCTGTTCAACCAGATTCAGTCCAATCTGTTGGCAATCAAACTTGATCATCCAATCTCGTACCCCTCGGCACCTTCTGGCAAGCTAGCCTGATTACATCCAAGTAAAACCTTCCCTAACAGTAATTGTGTCAGTATCATCACTGTCCTCCCTGTTATATGTGCCAGCATCGTCATTGACAGTGTAACACCAGCATCGACCCCGACATTGTTTGATCTGATTACCCTTGTATAGTATTGATTACTCTGATGACATGAATCTCTACGTCTGATTTCGACTTGTCGACTCCTCAAACTGTTCTCGTGTCCTCCTCACCACAGATCTACTCTGAGAGGCAAAACTCGAGACCCGCCTTTATCGTGAGCTATGTACGAATGCCTCTCAGTCAGACCTAGGTTTCAGGTTCCTCGATGGCAGTCTCAGTCTCGAACTCATCGATTTCAACCGCTTCGACATCAGATCAGACCGCTTCCCTATACCTGAGCTCATCACTCCTTTCAACTCGGATCACAATCTAACCCTAACTTTAATCAAGGTTGATCTCAGAACTTACCTTCTCCCGATCTGATCTGAGAGATACGTCTCCCCTAGACTTTCGAATCGTTGTCGTTAATCGCCTGACAGGACTCGAGGTCGCCTCAAAAGTCAGATCGGAAGCCTGGATCAATCCGAGACCATCTCGATCTCAGACGGGTCTTCAATCATGCCCTCGTCGCTATCTGGCTCATAACACCTAGCTTACTCGACAGCCATCTTCTCGAAGCACTCGGTATGCACCTCATCTAACGGAACCAGGGGAAGCAAGAGGGGAAGAGGAGAAGAGGAGGGGGAAGAAGAGGGAGGAGAGGGGCGGCGGGGGGAGGTCGGAGGTGACCTCTCCCCACCGAAGGTGAAATTGCCTTTTTCGCCTTTCTTTTCGCTCTTTCTGAATTGCTCGAAATCAGTTACTTCTGTTCAAATAACCTATTAATTATTAATAATTATATATAACGATTTGTAAGATTTATTTTCCATGTTATTAGTTTTTTATCTGACTTAATGTCAAAAAATGGTTAGCTTAACGTGACATAATTTTTTTTAAATATGGTAGCTTTATTCAAAATCTAGTATTCTTTCAAATAATCACATATCTTTCATATTAAAATATGATCATATTGGTTTTTACACCATAACTAAAAAACCAACGACACAAATATTAAAAAGAAAAACAACGACACAAATATTCAAATATACCTAATGAAAAAAGGCCTAGCACGATTTTATATTTGTTATGGAGAAAATAACTTCAACGTGCTCGATATATTACAAATAGGGGCGGAATCATCTCTCGAGTTCACCTGAGTCAAGACACATGTTTGACTGAAAAATATATTTATAGAGTCTTTTATGAAATTATTATAGCAGCATTAAATTATTTTGATTCTGAGCCCTCTGCACTGATAGTAGGCTGACAAAATTTAGTGAGACATCCTCTCAATTTTTTCTGATTTCGCCATTAATTACAAAAATATTGGTTAATGACATGGAACTTTCAACATTTATTGCATTCTTTACATAATTTCAAATAGTGTACCAATATGTTATATCAGATTGCGTTGTTCTTTCTATAAATGTTGTTGATAGTTATATGAATGCGGTTCTAAATAGGATTGTTATTTTTTTGAATATAGAAATGAATTTTTTTAAGGTGTTATTATCGGATCAAAATTACTATGTAACATAATATTAAGAACAAAACTGCAATTTTAGTATTGTTTTTTGAGTTGAGCTATGGTATTCTGCGAAGTACAAAATTGTTTGTGCTTCGCATCTATATTTTGAATTTTAAAGTTCGAACGAGCGATTCAAATCGTTGAACATGATCTTCATGTTGAAATCTTCTTGGAATCAAATTTTATATTTTTTTTTGAATTTTTTACTATTTTCTAGATAGATAAAAAAGTTGTTGCTTTAACGATTTCTGAGTCATTCATTATGAGTGATTTTTCACCTCTAAAAAATAACAAAGATATTAAAAAAATATAAAAATTTGATTTTCAAAGAGATTTCAATATAAGATCGTGTTCAACGGTATGGATCGATCATATGGACTTTAAAATCGAAGATATACATGCGAAGCACAAGAGATTTTGTACTTCGCGGAACACCATAACCTCACTCTTATTTTTTTTCAATTTCTTCGAATACTAAAATTATTATCTAAAAATTTATTTTAACCATGCATAAAAAATATTCATTTGATCTTCGTGTTCTTCACTTATTCTCTTCCTCTTTTATTTATTTATTTTTCTAAGGTTTGGTCGTACGGTTGATCTGAGCATTTAATGGTAAATCGGGTGCAGCTTATCCAGGGCGGAGCCAAGGTTTAGATGGATCACCTGATTTATTTTGTAAAAAAAAAAAATTCAAACTTAATCATGTAATTAGAAAAAAATTTAAAATTGAAACTTATAATTAATTTTTTTATAAAATATTCATGATATTGAATCAATCTAAAAAAACCGAAATACTTGAAAATTGGAACCGGATCTGCTACTCTTTAAATTTCTGCTTGTTTCGATCTGAACCGTTCAAAACTCATCTAACGGTTAAAGTATCTGCCTCTTGAATCAAATACAACCGTCCGTAACGATCGATCAATTTGTAACGATCGAATTGAAACAAACACAAAACAAGCAGAAACTTTACGAGCAGTAGATTCGATCCCTGAAAATTACCCACCACCTCCCGAACGTGCCAAACTTAATCGCACAGGTTCGCACTTCACAGAAACGGTTCCCGCTCCTTCACACGTGTCATGTCTCTCCTTCCCTCTCACTCTCTGCTCAGCATCGTTCTCTCTCTCTCTCTCTCCTCCCCCTACCTCCTCTCCACCTCTATTAAAACCCTACCCCAACACAATGGCGGAGATCCCTTTGGCTGGGCTCTTAGACCTTCGCCTTCCTCCTCCCTCCTTTCCCAAGCTCTCTCCTCCTCTCCGTCGTTATTTCTCTCTTTCCCGCCCCACAGCCGTTTCCGCCTCTGCGCCGAACTCATCTCGTGCTTCATCTTCTCTCGAACTCGCCGTATCTAAAGGTAGATACTATACTCTTTATTTCTTTTTATATCGTCCTGTGTTTGAATGCAGCTTGGGTTCAGAGATCGCTTTTGCACTTTATTTTTTGTATTTCGTTTCAATTTTGGATGTTTATTTATGTATTTTCTTTGTTTGTTTGTTGTTTTCTGGAGGATTAAACAGAGTGCGAGGACGGTAGTGTACTATTTCAATTCATGGATGCCTCAGAGATTGAGAGGCTAAAAACCAAAGCTGCTGAATTACAAGAGAAGAAAGTGAAAAAGACTCATGTTGAAGAGATACGAACAGTAGAGAAATCGGATTTGTCAGATATGGATGCTGAGGAAGGGAAGGTTGTAGCATGTGAGGAGACAAACATGTCAACCAAATTTGAAGTAGAATCAGGTGTTGAGATATCAAACAAAGAGAAGGGTGGTAAGTCAATTGATCTTGATGGAGACTGTGAATCGGGGATAAAGAGCACCGAGTTAGCAACAGGCATAGAGAAGGAAAAAGAAGTAGAAAGCTCTGTAATAGGACAAAATCTCAGCTTTGAAAGCCAACGAACTGCGATTTTAGTAGCTGATGTAAATCTGTTTGTTGATGTATCCTCGTCAATTTTGATAACTAATACTCAAGAGAGTGTTAGTGAATTATATGGCAATAAGATGGAGCCTGGATCTTCAAGTGAAGATGTGAGGAGTGATCAAATAGAGACAGATCACAGTAATTTGGAATCTAATGTGGCGTCTGATGTGTCTACTGCACCTGAATCTGACGCCGACAGTGAATCAGAGTCGAGTATTTCTAGTATAGAAGAACATGATGAAGAGAATAACTTACCCATCTCTCTCTTGGTATATTCTATTTCTAAATTGTTGCTCTATTTTTCGTACTTGTTCAATTTGCAGGCTGTTCATATTCTCATTGAAATTTTCTATGTTTTGCAGAGCACTGAACAAATGAAGGAAGACTTCTGCAAAGATCCAGAATTACATAGGTACATGTTAATGTAGTTTGATTTTCAATTGGTTAATTTTATTGTTGACTTCTTTATAATTTTACGTCTCTTTATGCAATTCAGTGGAACCCTATTGGATTCATGTCTTTACCTGGCTTCAGGTGGTGCAATACTTCCCCATCCATCTAAGGTTAGTTAGAAATCCTGATTTCGGTATATTTAAAAATGTCTTCGGTGAGATTCTTAAAATAAATACATCTCTATTCAGGTACAGACAGGTGGGGAGGATGCATACTTTGCAATTGACAACTGGTTTGGTGTAGCCGATGGTGTAGGTCAATGGTCATTCGAAGGTAGTCTCCATATTATATGTTTCATTCTCGTCTACATTTTCAAATATTCTTGTGTAATTTTTGGAGCAACTTGTATTTTGTTGACTATAAGACAACATTTATTCCTATAAGTATAGAAAACAGGAAGTTGGGTGCACATTTCTTAGTTTTTGACCTTTTGTATCCAACAATTGTTAGTCCAAATAAAAATAAGGTGAAGTAGACAACTTGGAAGCTTCAAAAGAAGTGATTTTTTTTCCTTTTTTTTAATTTTTTTTGCATTTTCCATAATTTATGATGTAAAATTGAAAATTTCTGATTTGAAGAATTCTGTTCTGTCCCATCAATAGGTATAAATGCAGGTTTATATGCAAGGGAACTGATGGACGGTTGCCATAGAATAATTTCGACATCAAAAGATCCACACAACCTTACACCCAATGAAGTCTTGGTCAAAGCAGCGGCTGAGGCACGGTCTCCTGGTTCCTCAACTGTTTTAGTGGCCTGTTTTGATGGGAAGGTACACATTATGTCAAATGTATCCTGTAAGAACTTCCTCCCATGTTTTCTGCATTTGAGTGCTTATTTATCCAGTATTTACTGCATGTGCAGATGAGACTCGCTGTTTGTCACATTGGTTCAGTTACCCTATTGTTAATATTCAATTCAAACCAACCATATTAATTAATTTGAACTATGAAGGCATGAAAGTTGCATCCTAGAAGCTGGCAAGTTTGCCCAATTTTAATGCCCCTGTTTTGTTCTTGTATTTGTCTGGTTTGTAAGTTGGCTATACTTACAACCAACCTAGGGATCATGAATTGTGTTACATTGTTCCTCACCAAAATAAATATGAATTGTATACGTTGCAAATAGGATATTTAGGTCACTTTTTTAGTGGTCAAGTATTGGAATCTTTTTACGCTCTCTCTTTTTTCTTGAAGAAATCATTTATTCTCTCTCTAAATATCCATAGGGGACCTCTGAGCTGGGTTTAAAAAATATTGGAATTTTATTCCAATTATCCTTTCCAAGGGCAGTGTTGCAAGCAGTGCAATTTTGACATAACCTTGCAATTGTGTTGCAGGTACTTAGGGCTGTTAACATAGGTGACTCTGGTTTTGTGATAATTAGAGACGGTGCAGTTTACAGGAAGTCAACTCCTATGGTATATGGATTCAATTTCCCTTTGCAGATTGAAAGAGGCGAAGATCCGTCCAAACTTGTGCAGGTAACTTTCGGATAACTTGAGATGAATCTAGAATAGCTTGCGCAGTACAAGACTAAATTGTTACCTGGATATCATGCAGAACTACTTGGTCGATCTTGTAGAAGGAGATGTAATAGTAACTGCCTCAGATGGACTTTTTGATAATATTTATGAACAAGAAATAGCTGATGTGATCTCCAAATCACTAGATGCAGATCTAAAACCCATGGTATAAATCCAGTTTTTTCAAAATATTTACTTGTTTTAACCATGGTGGTTGTTAGGTTGTACTATTTGCAGTACTAACAAGCTACTTGAATTTTTCTATAGGAGATGGCCGAGTTTCTTGCAAAACGGGCACAAGATGTGGGGAAATCTTCATCAGGCAGAAGTCCGTTTGCAGATGCAGCGCTTGAATCTGGCTACCTCGGTTTTACAGGAGGTAAGCTGGATGATGTAACCGTAGTTGTGTCTATTGTTCAAAAAAAGTTTTGTGATTATTCGAGATAAAAAAAAATGGTTATATGGCCACTATAATGTTTAAGGAGGAAGTTGGTGTACAATTATATGTATAGGAATATTGTATCCTTATTATGTTTAAGTATATGATAAGGCACTACTGCTCAGCGTTTTGTGTTTGATACAGTCTTCAGTGCAAAACAGCGAAAACAATCACCACAACCGTTCTCGTGAAAGTTCTATAATTAATTAATTAATGATATGGACCTTCATCAATTAGTAGTTTACGTTTGAACACTGTTCTTCTTCAATTGTTTGAAGTTTGAACTTCTCATGAATATTTTAAGTTACTTCAATTAGACGTATTAAAAACAGTTCAATTTGAATTGTTTGATACCTCTACGTAGCGGTAGTATTTAATAGAGGTTCCGACAACGTAATACTGTACACGTGTACGGGATGGACAAAATTGACAATGGCGTTCAATTTTGACTTTTGAGGGACATCAATCCAAATTCTCTTTTTCCACGACAGGAGGTTATAACCCAAAAAAAAGATAAGCACCCCGTCAGAAGTCAGAACTACTCTCTACCAGGTTTCTGGAAAAGATCAGTAAGCCCAAAGGAAGAAAATGAAATGAGGCATCATTGTGACAAAGAGTCTTAACAAAATACAAGCATAGACGCGCAACAAAAAAACCAATCAAAAGACTAGAGAAAGTAACTTCATATTCAACGCCTGTTCAATGCCTCCAAATGTCAATTGATTGGTTGACAGAGAAGCAAAGTAACAGCAGAACGGCGGTTGTAGTGGGTTGCAGTACTGTGAGACGCGCAGCGATCGACTTTGCTGATGGTGCTGGAGTGGTAGCGGCCGAAGCCTCTCCAGCCGTACTGGATGATGAGCTTCCCTCAGACGGAGCAAATGCTGAAAGTGGAAGAAAATTTGTTTAATTGTGAGTGCGCTGAAATAGAGCAGCAGACCAATGCAGCAATGCTAGATTTCCGTGTAAAAAAGAAACCGGAGAAATGGTATTATGATGGAGCAAACATAATGATGTTTTAAATATCCTCAATACTGGTACGAAAAGTTGGTTTTGCGAGGGTACGATGCTTAGGCAAGCATACGAGAGCATACGGTTATTGTTTTTTTTTTTTTTTGAAACAAGTGGGGGAAGCACACCTCTTCATTTTCCATTGCTAAAAAATGAAGAAAGTACAAGGTAAACATACGAGTTATGGCTTCCTTTAATCCCTTTTCTTCTAATCCTGTAAAACTTTCTAATATGTAACACTAACTAGGAGTTGGTACAGTTAAAAATAGTGTTTGGGAGTAGTACCAGACAGTATAGCCTGCTTAGCAAAGTTTTGAAAAGTTATTCCAAAATCTAGACTTCAGGTTGAAATTAATATATAAGACGCAAATTTATTCTTTATTAAACTGAATTATTTTTTTGTTCTATATAAAAGGACTAGTTATGAGAAGGTTTTTGCCTCAAATAACGCAACTACAAAAGGATTTCCCCTTCACATTGAAGAGAGTAGCCTGAATTAAAAGTGAATAAGCTGTGATCACATT
This sequence comes from Eleocharis quinqueflora, assembly GCA_964058865.1. Taxonomy (NCBI): domain Eukaryota; kingdom Viridiplantae; phylum Streptophyta; class Magnoliopsida; order Poales; family Cyperaceae; genus Eleocharis; species Eleocharis quinqueflora. The sequence goes on from CAXKVX010002356.1 coordinate 48,225, forward strand.
GAACAGCTGAGAACACGACACAAACATTTCTGCGAAATCACAAGGTCTGTCCTATAATAATTCAATATTTTTTCAAGTAATTGTTATTTAGACTTGCAACTAGGTCGATTAATAGTCGCATTCGAACCGACAATGATACATCATCCCAGTACCCATATGCCCAGGTTTTGTTGTTTTCACTAGCTTTTTATTAAAAGTATTTTAACAAATTTAACCTTGTACTTGTCTAGAAACTTCAGTATCGTTCAAGTTTATACATCGAAGGAACATAAATTTTATAAATGAATTAATTTGCTGTCTGTGATAATAAATGTCAAAATTCATCATGTGTAATGTGGTGCTGAGCAGACCGTTTTAATTCAGACGATTTGTTTTAATATAAACAGGACTGTGCTAGCCTACAATTACGAGTACTTTGGGGCTCAAATGTCGACAGAAGTGAGAAAAGAAGGAAAGATAAAAAGGAAACAATTGATAATAACGTACCAGGAGCTCCACCAGGTGCACCACCAACTGCATTGTTAAAATTCAACCAAAAGATAACAGTTAATTTCGTAAGCAAAGAGCAGTATTAGAGATTTCATCTCTTTCAAAGTTACATTCATGCACATATGTCCGTGAATTCTATATATTCTCGATGTCCCGATAAGCCCTAGCAAGATCCAAATTCTCAACAGATTGTGCACCTTTATACACTAGCATTTTGGTTGCAGCTCTTATTTATTGGGACTGTTTTTGTTCTGGTACTTGAACTTGTAAAATGTCAATCATAAAATTGGAACTGTCCTTAAATATCAGTATTCAGGTATAGATTAGGTATTCTACCAGTTGGATTTTGAGTTGATTTTCTTTGCCAGCACTAAATTATGCACTACTTTTCATAGACACACAAATAGAAACAGAAAAAATCATGGCCATTTCACTTTTTTGTAAAGGGTCAGTACTCGGTACAGTTCAGGTGGCTTAACATATAAGGTACAGTCACCAAATCTAATTGATGCAAAATGAAATTACTTTTGTATGAAAAGAACAAGGAGGAGGCTTGTGATAGGCTTGACGAGCTAACGTGAAAATTAGTCGTTCTCATGAAAAGGCTTTGTTGTTGTTGTTGAATAAAAAAAACAAGGAAAAAAATTAAGGCACTAACTGTTGCATTTGCTTGCTGGAGGTGTTTTAACTTTGCAAACTGTTGGCAAAGTCAAAGCCTTTGTTATGTTAATATCAAGTGGAATTCCGAGATTTGAACCTCCTGCAAATGCCTCGCACAAGCAGTGTGTTTCGTCCTTCACCACCTTTTTCAAGCCTTTACAGCAATCACCTTCAGGCTTTGTCAAGTTGCTCCCTTGCTCAACAAATGTTAAGCAATCAGCAAGACTGAGCAATGCAGGCGTGCAATCAACTGATGGTGCCGGTGCCGCTATATCCGCACCTATGGTGATTATAATCAGGTTGAGGAAGAGTAAGAGGGATACTGTTAGTGTTTTAGCCATGATTGTTGATCCTGATATCTGCAAGTATGGCTACAATAGTCTGTTGTAGGTTTTATAGGTATAAGGTTCTTTAGTCCCAAAAGGGTTTCTGAAATAGAGGTTTTTGAAGTGGCAATGAGAAACTTTTGAAGAGCCGTTGGTGGAAGGAATGATGAGTGGAAATGTGGAAAGAGGAAAGGCTCTTAGATTGTGGGATATGGAGAGGGATTCTTTTCAAAAAGGCGTGATGATTTGAAGGAGAGCAGAAATTTGTCAAGAGTTGGAAGTCTAGCTGGTGTGTCTTTCTAGGGGAAAAGATTACCAAATGTGCTTTGGGTGGGGAAAAGATTGTGATTCGTGGCGGAGTAGCCAGGCTGGATTAGAGGATTTATTCTCTCTTTTCTGCTCCTTTATTTAAGCCAAGGCACCAACTAGCTTTAAGCCCTGATGATGGTAATCTTACATCGAAATGATGAGGTATATTCTGAATTGGGTTTTCATTATATTATACTTTGTATTTAATCCACAAACCCCTTGTTCTGCTTTTCAGCTGCAAAATATTGCTGTTACAGTGTTACTTCCTTGGCTCTTATTTAGGTCCATAACAAACTTGTCAAGAAGTTACAATCACCTAAAATTGATACATACCCGTTTACTCTTAGACCGTGAGTAGACAACTGTTCACATTCCGAGTAGACAAATTTTAGGGGGTCCCAGGACCCATTTCATCCACAGATTAGTAAGCAAAGCGACAACACTAGATTAGTAACTTAGTACCTTTTAAGCTATAAAACACTGCAGTAAGGTAAGGTAAGAGACAAAACACAACTCAAGTCACATGACACGGATTTCATTCAAACAAAAGGCCATTACAAACGACCAACAATTCTCCACATATCGCCTCTTGTGGGTCAATGCAGATCTATTCAGCAAATGCCCACCAACTAAAATTAGAAAAGAAAGAAAAGGAAACACAAGAAAAAAAAAAACGAAACACAGAGGCTAGGAAAATGTCTAGAGAAAACAAATGTTGCATAAATAGGCCTTTAGAAACTCCTAATCCGGTCCATGATGAAACCTGCCGGGTTGGGCTGGTCTAGGCCAGTACGGTCTAATTCATTTGTACTCCATTAGCATATTGTTCTCTGGGGCAAGCCCAATGCATGCCCTCAGGATGTTCTCTAACATAGCTCTCTGTTTGGCTAGAGCATTAACCACTGGCGTGCCAGGTGGCACCTACACATTTTAAAAATCAAATGCCAGTTCAGTAGTGCTTTATAATTAATACAAAACCCAAGTGTAGTTATTATCAAATTATGGTAGGATATTATAGCAATTAGAAATTAACTGTAACTTACCAGTGGGGCCTTGGTGAGGTAGCTCAGAATTGTAGCCACAGGATGGAAAGAGTGGAACTTATCCTGGAAAACCAAAAACATAACATATAATACCAGATAAACCATTTGTTAGGGACTTAGGGTGCACTATTTCTCAGAGAAAAGCAAATAAGTTTGTACCTCTCCTTCCTTTTTGAGCTCTATCCTGGAGCTGAGCTCGGCGAGAAGTACCAGATCGAGGATGATCGGTGCTGCCAGAAGGGAGTCCTCACAAGTGTTGTGGAGCACAAAAGTTTGTTTACCACCCATGAATATCTCTGCAGTATACTCATCCATTGCCCTCTTGCTGTCCCCAACATACGGTACGTACTGCATACCAAAGAATTAACCAATTAATGCTGCCGATCGAGTGAAGTAGGGGTTCATAATGTAGGTGTTAGAATAATTTATTACCTTGATCACTATGACATGGTCAGGGTGTTCACCGGGTTCGTACAGGATGGCATTGCTAGAAACCATGTCATCAACTACATTACTTTTAGATATCTCTTTCGAACGAAATGTTTGCGGGGCAGATAAATTCATCCCATCATTGTTCCCCAGGTGATTGTAACTCACAATCGAGGTAGGCTGCGATATAACAATAATAAATATTATTATCAACAACCAAAATAAAAAGGTAAAAGATACATAGTTGGGTTGTCATTTTCCTTTTATTCGCTAATTAAAACAATTTGATCTTAGTAGAGCAACTACTAATTTTGGACAGAAATATAAATTGCTTGTCAAAATATGCTTCCAACTATATATTTTTTTGTGAGTAGGTGAATGATGCTTCCAACTATATCATACTACTATGGGATTGTAACAATTGTGTACCTTAATGCCAGCCCCCACAAGGAAATCAACAAGCACAGACTTTATCTTTGTCTGGCCACTCTTGAAATCATCTCCCCCAATCAAGCAATTCCTGTTAATAGCCAAATCGATCAACCCTGCAAATAGCACATATACACCAATCAAACATTATTTAGCAACATTGATCATATCACCACACAAAATACTGATTAAAACAAGTGTCCTATAACTTTATTGTACCTGGCACAAAGGTGTTCTGTGGGCTGCCATTGATGAACGGCACACCCTCGAGCACGCATGCCAGTGCGTACAAAGTGGATGGAGAAATCTCAGCCTCATCACGATCTACTGCTGCCAAGAGATTCTCACTAGTGTCATTGAGCCCCACGACTACATTGCTATACCTTTCTGTATTTGCCGTCCAAAGCACCACGATCTTGTCCACCTTGTTTTTCTCTTTAAATTCCCTGCATGTACCCAAATTTCAAACATAGTTACCTCCTCAAATTCAATAAATCCAACATCTACTGGTACAGAGCAGAACCACATTATGGTATCTTCTTATGAAATCACTTAGCCTCTAAATAAAAAATTGGCACCTCATGTCCTTGATGATTTGCTGGACTTGCTCCTTCTTGGGGCCCTTAATGACACTGTTGGCACGTGAGCTCTGGTTAGCAGCAATGAAATCCTGGTCGTAGATGCCGGGTAGAGGCACCATCGATTCCATGTATGGCCTCAGCTGCTTCTGCAAGTCAATGTCAAGCACCTTGGCACGTGCCATCGAATCCGCCAAGTTCATGTTGCTTATGTCCCACCCACCAAACACTACATCATCTGGGTTCACCTGAAATTTACACACAACACAAATTGTCAGAATAGGAATTGTTCTTTTCTTTCTGATTTTGTCAGAATATTGTAGGTTGTAATTACCATAGGAAGCAGGCTCTTGAAAGGAGCATACATCTCCTCGCCATTGTAGGATCCGACCCGAATGGTCGACGCCTGAGTGAGGGAACCAAAGTAGTTGGCTTGCTGAACCTTGTCCTTTGTTGCCCATGAAATTCCCCTAAATAAGAAAATTTATATGAAATCAGACTGTCTAACATAGTAACAACAAATTCTAATCAAGTTTTTTGCATGCACACAGCCAAAAGAGATTTTGTTGTAATGACTTCAGGCGTCACTACAAAATCTCTTGATTTTAAAATATACAGCATCATTTTCGTCTTCAATGAAAAATTAGGGAATCCTTCCCCTGAGAAAACTGATGACGTCAGATGGAATCTAAAGGGCAAAATTGGAAATAACAAGTCAGAAAAGGTTGTACTTACTCTCTGTTAGCGATCACACCAGCGGTTAAAGTGGACCCGTTATTGCCTCCCCACCCCACGAGCATAACCCTGAAAAAAAATCAAATCCAGACCACAAGTTAAAAACTAAGTTAAATGGTCAGGAGAAAAAAATACAGAAAAACAGGATAAAACAGAGAATATCAACTTGATTTGAACAGGAAATTGCTACGCGTACCCAAGTTTGGGGACATGGACATCGGTTTTGAAGTTGTACAGCACGGTCTTAGGCTTTACGACCCACTCGGAGGCACCATCGCGTGTCTCGTGTACCAGCTCTGTCGTGTCGTACCGGTACAACGACTCGATGTGAGTATCGGTGTACTTCACGTTGGGGCTATCGACCTTGAATTTCTCGATAAACATCTCTCCTCCTTTTAAATCCCTCTCTCTCTTCGCTCGCAACAAGAAATGGAATCAGAGCAGTGATTACACAGAAAGAAAAGAAAGACCTCTCTCAATCTCTCTGTGCTTATCTGCTCCTCCGGTGGGGAGAGAAGCTCGCTCAACCCGCTTATTTATAGCCCGTTTTACAGCGGACACGCGTCCCCTAAATGATAGATACTCTTCGAGGGATACACTGCAAAATGAGCCGGGTGATCTTACCCGTTTATTGATAAATCAATGGTGATAATGGGTTCTAAAGAGGCTTGTTTAAAGAGGAAACTACTGGAACCCAGGGATCGGATCAACTGGAGCGTAGCGGAAGGTGGGGTCCGAGGGGACCACAGAGAGAGCTTTTGAGAGCGTGGAGACATCACAGAGCGCCACATATGATCTCTCTCGCTAGAACACTGGTTGAACTGGAGGTGCCTACGATCGTAAGAGAATTTTTAATTTACCGTTGTGGTATTTTAGTAATTTTACCAAAAGGTAATATTTATTTGTCGCATGAACCGGATGTTGTGACTTGAACATTGAATCAGACGTTTGTTTTTCCGGAAGGTTGTGACTTAGTGGGGCCCGCAGTATAATTTGATTAATGTCATGCATTCCCCTTCTCTGTATATTTGTTTAATGCAATTGACCCTAAAAAATATGAAAATGTCCCGGTCTTATGCGGTACCCTTCTTTTCTGTGAATAACGCTTTTGTTCGACTGGTGAGTGGTGACGCTTGGCGTGAGTGCGACCAGCTAACGTGGGAAACGCCAGGGAGGCCTTGGGAATTCACTGGAGGTGGCAATCCGACGGGTTCTGATTCTAGTCGGGTCAGATTGGGTCAATATAACTTAGAAAGATTGTCGGGTCACGAGTCTAATCAGGTCGGGTCGGGTGGGCTCGGGTCAGGTCGAGGGTCATAATGCGTTGGCATTTCGAGTTCAGATCAGGTCGGGTTTCAATTATCTAGTTTCAGATATTTCTCAGGTTTCGAATATTTTGGGTTCGGGTCGGGTTAGGTTTCAATTATCTGATTTCGGGTCTCCTCGAGTTCGGATCGGGTTGGATTTCAATTATCTCATTTTGGTCTTTTCTGGTTTCGATTCTTTCAAGTTCGGATTGGGTCAGATTTCAAGTTCTCTTATTTCAGGTCATATTGATTTTCAGGTTATTCAAGTTCGGATTGAGTCTGATAAGATTATGCGTTGCTACATCTCGAGTCGAGTTAGGTTATAAATCATTATACTTCAAATTTATTTTTTTTCATTTTTGAGTCTTACGGTGATGTGTTTGGTACTCTGGTCTAGTCAGGATAGATAAATTAGCTCATATCGTATTTTGAGTTTTGAGTTTTGACTTATGAGTGATGCATGGATTATTATTTTATTTTAGTTATAAATTTTATTCAACTTGAATCCATGAAAAATATCGCTGAAACGTTGTTGAACATCATTAAAAATTAATACCATAAAATGTGCACATACAGAAAACGGATGAAGCTGAACGACAAAACATTATCTCTTTTATTTTGACAACCGAAATAAATTCTATCTCATTAGAAATTGGAAAAAAAAAATGTTGAATACTTGTAACCCGATGTTATAAATAAGATGTTGTCCGAGTTATTGTGTATATGTTGTCCGTGAAATAAACTCTATCTCATTTGACAATAAAATTATATATCATATATGTTGTCCGTGTATATATCACAATAGTATATATATATATATATATATATATCACGACAAATAAGAATAAGATGAGTAAATACTTTTGAACATTTTTATAAATTATTTCAAACTTAACTCAAATTATAAATTGATAAAATAATACAACAACAAACAACAACAACAAAGCCTTTATTTCCAAAAAAAATTGGGGTAGGTTAGAAATGAAACCCGATCTAAAATGAAAAATCAATAAAAAAATAATATAATAAATAGTAAAATAATAGTAAAAATAAAAGTATAGAAATGATAATAATAATGGTAATAATAATACATTATTCTACCAATCATAAGTTTAGACTAGTATTTTACGTCGTTAATCATGTACTAAATGTAGGATTTCATGATGCGAATCGGGTAAAAATTAAAAAAAATTATCCGATAACATCTAGGATTGTTTCATTATTGCTAATTTTACTTCATTTGTTTGCATCACTAATCACAATCATATATATTCCTACAAGAGGGATTGTGATACCATACCTATGATCTTTAGCGTAGCTCTATTCCTCTACGGTTCACCTTGAATCTGAAACAAGAACGGCGTCGAGTTCGTGCTAGCGTCCTCTTCGTCCGCTCCTAGCTTTATCGCATGTTACGTAATCGATAAATATTTAGCTAATCTTTAGAGGAAGAGAAAAACTTAGTTGAAGTTGTAACCCCATAATATCTGGCTAAATATGATATTTATAGGCTCTAAACATCATACCAAGACTCTTCAAATTCCTTTAGAAATTAAGGCACTAATGAAATTTAAACCGGCACATTAACTGCTGACATTTCAGCACTAAAACTGCCATAACTTTCTCTGGAGAACTCCAAACGACCTCAAATCTTCACCATTGGATTCTACACTTCAAGGGCTTCAATTTGCATATGTCATTTGTCAAGATTGGTTATCGTTTGACCTTTAAAATTCATATTTAAAGGAGCCTTAAAATCTGACCCGAATTTGAGGCCATAATTATGAATCTCTTCTCTATCTCTTTATTTGTTAAATAAATTATATTGGGCTTTGGACTTTAAATAAATTTATATCTCATAATAATATTCTCATACTATTATAATAATGAAACTTATATTATACTCATAATATACACTTTTCAATAAATTTATTTTCCGCTAGGAAGTCACATCACGTGACATAATATTTTAATAATTCTAATATGTACCTTTATTTCATGCAACATGAAATCTCGTGCATAAAAATATATTAAAATATTTATTCTTGTTTCTCGTTCAGTTGGTGTGACTTATGTTGATGATCTATGTTATGTTGGCAATGAGATAAAACTTTTTATTCCATAAACTATAAGCGGTATTCTAGCTATACATTACAGTTACCCAAATAACACAGATGTTTAGTAAATCTTTACAAAATACGATCCTTCTAGTAATGTTATCATTAACATTACTTGTGTCTATTCCTTGCCTTATGATATTATAATTATTATACAAAGTAGGATTGTGTCATCTTTGTATTATAATTATTTTTTGGTCTCCATTAAGTAAATTATAAAATTATAACTGCACTTCAGTTATATTGGATCCATTTATAATTCTACTTTACCAAGGGGCCCACAAAATATCATTTCTCATTATTAATGAGTGGCAATGATGCTCTTGACATATATCTTTTTTCCGCACAAGTTATATATAAAGGACTATTACTTTTATCACTACTTGTTGTAAGTAGCTTTTAATAATAATCACGTTATACATCCCTCATGTGAAAAAGATACATGTCTCAATCTTAGAATCAAAGACACGATAAAAACATCAATGACACAAACACAATCCATATAATGCTTTTATCTATTAGGTCTGTTTAATATATGAAACATTTCATATATTTGTGTTATTAAATGATAATCTTTTATCAACGTTTGCAGGACTACAACGTACTTTTAATCAACACGACAGTCTTATATGGCATATTAGTGTTCCTGCTAATATCCAAGACCTGTAAACATTTTAGAGTTGTATATTAATTATATTTAGAGTTCTGCGGTTCAAAACCAAGTGCATCTTCTTGAACACATCTAAATATGAATATAGAACTCATGGAACAAGATGTGAATAACATCCAATTCATAAATATAACATAAAAGTAATCAGCAAAAGATAACTTTTAGAACACAAATCTAACACTAAAGTGGTACAATTATAATAATATTTATAAAATTTAGTTTGTCATGGTTCTGATACATGAATAGCTGACTTTCATGCACTCCTATCTGACGCCAACTCTTTGGAGACATTCCATGCCTTTAAGTCTATTTTTACAGCTTCATCCCATGTCAATTTTGGTCGACTCCTACCTCTTTTCGTGTTTTCAACACGGCTTAAAACTCCACCACGTACCGGTGCATCAGAAGGCGTTCGCCGGATATGTCCATACCATCTCAATTGATGTTGAGCAAATTTCTCTTCAATCTGTGCAACCCCGACCTTGTCACGTATATCGTCATTTCTAATGCGATCCCTTCTTGTATGCCCACATATCCACTGTAACATACACATCTCTGCTACGCTCATCTTTTGTATGTGTTGCCCTTTAGTATCCCAACATTATGCTCTATACAACATTGTAGGTCTGATCGCCGTCCTATAGAACTTGCCTTTCAACTTTTGTGGAACTTTCTTGTCGCATAGGATGCCAGATGTTTGTCGCCATTTGATTCAATCCGTTCTTATTCTATGGCTAACATCTTCGTCAATCTCATCATCACTTTGTAGCATATATCCTAAATATCGAAAGCTGTTTCTTCTAGACACTACTTGTCCATCTAAACTGACATCTCCATCTTCTGATCAAACGCCATTGAACTCGCACTTCATATACTTGATCTTAGTCCTACTAAGTCTAAAACTTTTGATTCTAACGTCTTCCTTCACAACTCTAATTTTCTACCCACTCCCACCTTATTTTCGTCCATTAGGACAACATCATCTGCAAATAGCATGCACCAACGAATATCGTCTTGTATATCTTCCGTGATCTCATCGATCACTAAGGCAAAAATGTAAGGGCTCAAGGCTGATTCTTGATGTAATCATATCTTAATGGAAAAGTCATCAGTCTCGCTGACACATGCTTTGTCACTTGTCACAACATTATCATACATATCCTTGATAAAATTAACATACTTTGTTGGAACTTTCTTCTTTTCAAGTGCCCACCACATGACCTTTCTATGTACTTTGTCATATGCTTTCTTTAAAAAAAAAATAATTTAATTTTGAAACCATATGCTTCATATAACGAGTCAATCAACCCACTTTGAATTAAATTAAATACATGCTACACAGATTCCCACACAACTAGAGCCTCAGATAACACTAAAACCATATGAGCTTTTGACATTTTGTGATGTATACTTTAATGACCCGCTGAGTTAACTATTTATCTAGCAGAGGATGCCACACCGCTAGTCATACAAAAATAGCCATAGTGGCGATCATACTTACCCCTTCGCCGACCAGATCAAGAGAAAAATCTCGACCCATCATTTCTTTTTAATCTTCTCTCTCTCCTTCGATTCTCTCCCATATCTATCTCTAGGTCCGATCTAAGATCTCTATGGAAAATCAAATGTTGTCGCATTAAGTTGTCTCCCTCTCTGAACATCACCGAACCTCGCTGAAACCTCGTTGTTACCCTTGTCGCGACTCTTTTTGGCCTCACGTGTAGCATGCAACTCTTGCCCCTATCCAGGAGCATGAAATCCCTCTCTCCTTTCCACCTCAGCAAAGCCATCTCTCCTCTTCACCTCTCTTTATATACTCCGAGCAGTCCTACTTCCTCGGTTCCTCCCTCCTTCACTATAGAAAGGTGCAACCTGCACTTTTTTATAACATCTGCACAAACAATTCTTACCTTAGAGTTATGATTTGATCATGTTGCATCAGGATAACTGACGCAAATACAGATGCACATTTGCAATGCAGATGCAAATAAATGTAGTTACTTTTATTTCTGAAAATGAAAAAGTAGAGATGTTCTAAAATGTTGATGCACATCAGCATGTCAGATGAAAAAATATAATAATTTTTATGTTGATGCGCATATGCTTTGCAGATGCAAATAAATATCGCTTAAATGTTACTTGTGAATATTTGACAAAACATTGTTGGGTCGGGGCAAAATAACATTGGAATTCTTCTTTACATTGTTGAGTCGATGAAAAACATTGATTGTTTGATTTCCTATAAAATTTGACAAACATAGATGGATCGAAGAAAAACATCGCTGAAATACTTCTTTACATCGTTAGATCGATGAAAAATAATGATGCTTAGATTTTTTGGATAAAATTTGATAAAACATCGCTGGATTGAAGCAAAACATGGCTGAAATTCTTCTTTACATCGCTGAATCGATGAAAAACATCGATGTTACGATTTCTTGGATAAAGTTTGACAAAACATCATTGGATCGAAGCAAAACATCGCTAAATCGATGAAAAGCATCGATGTTACTATTTCTTGGATAAAATTTGACAAAACATTACTGGATCGAACATGTTGAATCGATGAAAAACATTAATGTTACGATTTCTTGGATAAAATTTGACAAAGCATCACTGGATAGAAGCAAAACATTGCTGAATCGATGAATAACATCAATGTTTTGATTTCTTGGATAAAATTTGTCAAAACATCACTGTTCGAAGTAAAACGTCGCTGAAATTCTTCTTTACATCACTGAATCGATGAAAAATGATGTTTTTATTTCTTGGATAAAATTTGACAAAAATCACCGGATCAAAGCAAAACTTTGCTGAAATTCTTCTTTACATAGTTGAATCGATGTTTCGATTTCTTGGATAAAATTTGACAAAACACCACTAGATTGAAGTAAAACATCGTTGAAATTCTTCCTTACATCGCTGAATCAATGAAAAACATTGATGTTTTTATTTCCTCGTTAAAATTTGACAAAACATCTCTGGATCGAAGCAAAACATCGCTGAAGTTCTTCTTTAGATTGTTGAATCGATGAAAAACAATGGTGTTTTGATTTTTGGATAAAGTTTGACAAAACATCGCTGAATCGAAGTAAAACATGGCTGAAATTATTCTTTACATCGCTGAAATTCTTCTTTACATCGCTTAATTGATGAAAATCATCGACGTTTCGATTTCTTGAATAAAATTTGACAAAACATCGCTAGATTGAAGAAAAACGTCGCTGAAATTCTTATTCACATCACTCAATCGATGTTTTCATTTCCTGAATAAAATTTGACAAAACATTATTGGGTCGAAGCAAAACATCGCTATAATTCTTCTTTACATCGCTTAATCGATAAAAAAATATCGATGTTTTGATTTTCTGGATAATTTGACAAAACATCGCTGGATCGATGAAAAACATTGAAGTTTTGATTTTCTAGATGAAAAACATCGTTAATTTTGAAGAATCGATCGTAAATTGTTAAGTCAAAAAATTTGATCAAATATAAATTCATGTTAATTTAATTGAACTTTACATTTCAAAAGTTGCAACTATGTATTTTCTATATATTGTTAACATTTTTCAAAGAAAAATTCATACATTAAGTAATAGAAAAATAACTATGTAGATAAGTAGAGTAATTTTCGTGAAATGCTAAATTAAAATTTGTTGAGTTTTCGATGGGACTAAAAAATAGTTAATTGTACCGCTTGTATTGTTTATTTATTTTTTGTTCTCAGTGCGAAATTGATGCTAGTTAGATAGTATAGAAGTACAAATTATGTAATGGCCTGCTCATAATTCTTGGATAAAACACATTATTGATGCTGGTACTATAGCATAACAAATGTTGCTTGCATGATTCCACAATTTAATTAATGAGACCTGCATCGACTACACAGTAAATCAAAATTCACAATTGAGCATCCCATCATGAAACCAAACACTCCATTAAGATCTCTCTCTCATTAAGATCGTGTTTGATTCCTTACCTTATGTCACTGAACAGATGGAAACAATTGTGTTCAATCTCTCATTAGTATGTGTGCTTGGGTGCACATCACATATCACTGATACTCATACAGTCATACTTAATACTCCATTTTAAATTGTGAGAACTAGTTATAAATCAAAGATATATGTCGTACACTGTATTATCTGATTCACAATATTTGCCTCGCTTAATGGATCGTCCATATCAGGAAATTACGACATGTGAAATTAGAAATTTATGATCTTACAAGCCAATATGTGCTCCAAGGTATGTTTATCCAATTTCATGCTAAACTTCTGCTATGCTTTTTTTACTGAATATAGGAAAACAATTCCGATTATTATTGAAATGATACAACATTTATAACACTTTGAGTTTCGAGTCATGTCGTGTCAGGTCGGATCGGGTTTCAGGCCATCTAGTGTCGGATCATTTCAGGTTTCAGGTCATGTCGGATCAGGTTGGGTCGAGTATCGAATTATCTAGTGTTGGATCATGTCGGGCCAGGTTGGGTCGGATATCAGATCATGTGATGTCGGGTAATTCCGGGTTTTGAGTCGTGTCAGATCGAGTCGGATATCGGGTCATTTAATGTTGAGCCATTTCGAGTTTCGGGTCATATCAAATAAAGTCGGGTCGGATTTTGAATCATATATTGTCGGATCATTTTCGAATTTCGAGTCCTATCGAACTAATTCAGGTCGGACGAATTTGACGAATCGATTCGAATTCTGCCACCTCTAGAATTCACCTCATGTCGTTAGTTGAAACTATTAAGAAACGGAAAAGCTATCTTTCTAGATAAATCGCAATATTTGGTTTATAGTTTACATCCATTGAACTAAATTTCCGTAATTATGAAATTATGTTTGAAGTTTATTGCTGATGTGAAAAAATAACTGATTTATAATGATCAATCAATGTAGAAATCATTACATTAATGAAAAAATAACTACGTACGAAAAAACACGTCATCATATAATGATCAATCAATGTAGAAAATTAGATACATTACATTGATGATGAATATATATATAGAAGAAAAAAAATCTCATAATATTTTTCTTTGTTTGTAAACGATCAATCATATAATGATCAATCAATGTAGGAAACTAAAATATATTAAGCGATGACGTCGATATTGTAAAGAAAGTTTGTACCGTTAGGATCAACAACAAATCATAGCTGATTTAGAAGCATCTCTAAGTAACATATTATAAATTTTTTTTTTTTCGTCTTTCATTTTTCTTTTATTTTTGGCAGAAGTAGATTCAGAATTTCTGTCAGAAAATGACAAAATTTATAAATTTTTTTTCTGAAGAAGGAATGAGACATTTAAAAAAACAAATTATAAATATATATTTCCAAAAAAATTTAACGAATTGTATAAATATGAGATTTGGATTTTATCTGAGAGGAATACATATTATGTAGGCATATCCACGGAAAAAAGAAAAGAAAAGAAAAGAAAAAACTGAATTTGATCTTCAAAGCATCGTGAAAAATTGGGGTTGGATGCACCATTTGATTGTGCACTCATAGTTTGAAACGTTGGATTAATGAACTGCACACTCTCTTTTAATAATTTAATAATTTATTGTTTTTCTCTCTTCAAGTAATTTAAGAAGAGAGAGTACAACTCATTGATCCAATGATTCAAACCATGAGTACACAATCAAATGATGTACTCATGGATGTACCTACTCCTCACCCGAAAAATTGGTGTAAGGTTTTGAACCATCTGTAACTAAATGAAAATTCTAACATACTATCAGCTTATCATTATCAGTCTGATCTTCATTTTCTTTGGAACTGAATCGTCCAGTGAATGTCTCCTTCTACATAATACTTAAAAAATTTATTAAAAAATAATAAATAGAATTACGACTAATTAATCAGACGTTTAATTGATCATGCTGAAGGATTTTTAAAAAACTAGTGATACACTCAGCGTAATTAAGAAAATGAAGCTTTTCTAATGTCCTTGAAGGATTTCGTTTCGAGTTAAAAAAAAATTAATAACCATTAATACAAAGAAAGTGACTAAGAGTAAGATAAGGGACAAATATGTCCGCACAAATAAATATTTTGAATTTGTTGTGTTAATACAAAATTTAATTGTGTTAGTATCAGTCCTCCTTTGTAAGTTGTTATTTTGTAAGACAAAACCAAAAAAGCAATATATACACTTGAAGTCTTCAACAACACATGGAATAAATAAATTACTATTTGCAGGAGAACATAAGCTATTGTTTATTTAAAATCTGTACAACTGTTTCGTGTTGTACATAACAAAAGGATGATTCTGAAAAAATAACAAAAGAAACAGGGTTTTAACTACTTGATCATCGTAATATTTTTCGTTATCCTATAATTTTGACGTATAAGAGTAGAATACGATTAAGCCAAAATTTAACGAATACAGATATAATAAGAGTAAGATTAATTTCAAATGAATACGAACACAAAAGTACCTCCACCCGACCAATATTATAACATTGACAGTCCTACCTGTGATCTAACACAATAATAAACAATATTTTATAGTTTGTACCGAGGACCAAAGCCTAATCATTATGTATAAATATTTTAATGCTGATAATAACATACAAGAATGATTTCTCTATAATTAAATCCAAATTAAATGGCTTATAATTTAGAGGATGCAACTATTGAAAGTGATACAAAAATTTCCTTTAAATGGTAAGCTTTAGCCAAAAAAGTGTGACATTTTAATGCATGATTGTGCCATTTTTAGTATTAAACACTCATTCCTTGGTTCTGAGATAAATAGATCGATGATTTAATCCATCTTTTTTATCTTGAATCACAATTGAAAAAGAAAAAAAATGCTTCCATGGATACAGCCAAAACCTCAGCATCCACATGATATTGCAGAAACTAGAAAGCCAAGAAAATGGATCTTCTCTCTTGAACCACCATTTTCATGGGTCCCACACTATCCAAATGAAACCTCCAGAGAACGCTCTTTTTTTTTTGAACGTTCGTAAGTTTACGACACACAAATTCGAATTTAAATATAGATCTATAAAGTTCTCTTTAAAATGGAACTTGTGCTTTATCCTCTGAAGAGATTTCTTTTTTAAAAAAAGTTGGTCTGAACGGTGAGATTAAAAATCAATACTGAATCGTCTCTGACATTAATCAAATATTTTTTAAATAATTAGTCAGAATCTTTAATTCTTAACAAAAGTTCTGGAAAGAAAAAATCTCTCGGAAGATTTCGTTCCTCCAGAAGAATCCTGAGAAAACTTGAAGCACACAGAAAACGATAAATAAGAAATGAAAACTGAAAAGATATACTCCGACGTGAAATGTTGTAAAAAAAAGGCATTCCGGACCGTCGCATCTGCCAAAAAGAGAATCCAATCACAAAGAGAAATCGCTTTTTGAGAGGCCGAGAAATCTGAGCCTCAAATTTGATCTCTGGTTCCCATGCAAAGAGGAGAAATGTGTGGCTCAGATTAATTTTCCTCGATTTTCTATAGTGGGTCCACAGTTGGGCCCAAAATAGGGGTCCTTTTGTGCATGATGCATTGATTGATTATTTATTTATTTATTTATTTATTCATGATCTCAGAAAATTTAGATGGTACAAAAAAGCGAAATTGAGAAGATTCCTAGAAGCTTCAAGTTTCATGTATTTGCAACTTATAAGAAAACAGAAAATAATAAATCACAGGAAATAAACAAATAATAATGTCTTCTTACAGTGGAGGATTTAAAATTTTTGTTAGTGGACAAGCTCTGTAAATTTTTTAAGAGAAGTAAAATGAAATACATCTTTAAATATGATTATTTTTTTAAAAAAAATTTAACAAATTGCATAAATATACTAAATTATTTTACAAACTTTTTTTTCTAGAGGAGGCGGCTGGCTCCTGGCAACACATGCATCCGCTCCTATTTTGCTTACTATAATTAACTTTCAATTTAGTTTCGTCCTTACAATTTAAGGCATTTGATATTTGTTAAAGTTCAATACTTAGAATAATGTAATTACAATTATGGTTCATTGGTTCTTGGAAAATCCGGCCTTTTAAACCCCAAACTGTTACAATTGAAGACATCATCTGATGGATTGAACTAAACGGTTAAAATTGAATACAAGGTGCAAACGAATTAGTATCTCAAGTTGTAGCTAAGAATGATTTTAAAGAGATCATGTTCAAATTATTATGAGCACAAAAGAAGACATAATACTTTAAAAAAATTGAGTTTGGATCTTGTCTCTAATATAAAGAAAGTCTTTTGTTAAAAAAAATGAATACACATGTTTCAAATATCGTGTTATAGCTTGTTGTACATGTTTAGGATCGTTCAAATTTTTTTTGCACATTTTTGGACTTTTTTTTATATTTTATCCTGTTAATGTAATATTATTTATTAAAAAGTATTCTATGGTTCTATCCTTTTAGGCACCTTTAGGAAAAACATAACGAGTAGACATGTTTTCCGCATTGTCATTTTCTAAATAGTTGGATCTACGACGTACGATAAATTTGACGGTTAGTGTTGATTAGATGAGAATTTTTTTTAGCACAATTCTACATGAGTTGTGCTACTATAATTTGCAAAGCGCGATACAATTATCCATAATCGCAAAATGCAATTTTGTTGCACTTTGCAAAATATAGTTGCACAATTATAAGAGTATGGCTAATGTGAAAAATGTTTGAACTTGGGCCGAAGTACAAAAGTTGATCAACAAGTTGATCTCGCATTCTCTATCTTCTAAATCTCAGTCAATAGATTGAGCGTTGTTCTCTTCTGCTCGCTGCACACCATGCCGCCTTAATTATATGCCTCTCGTTGCTTCTTATTTCCTTACATTTTATTGATTTCTCATTATTTAACCCTAATATATTGATTCAATGAAAATATATAATATTTATTAGTAAAAGAAAGCATACTATCCATATCCAATATAATTAATCAACACCACTAGCTTCACTTTCTTGCTCCGCCACTGCTTCTATTCACCATTTATAAGCTCAATTAAATCAACTTGAGGATAACCACAAAAAAATATTTATTTTGTTATTGCACTGATACATGCAGTGATAAATATATTCAGTCAAAATCTGATGAGATAAAATTAATCTCAAAATTTGACACCTGAATTCTTGAGACTGAAGAGGAGGCTTGAAAGAAAAATTCCTTGGTGTCCAATAAAATCAAGCATGAATTCAAGTCAATGTAATTATTTTCATTTTTTATTTTGTAATTTTTAATTTACTATTTGAATTTGAGTTAATCTAAATGCACATAAGTCGCATCTTTCTTAATTGGCTGATTTCCTATAGTCATTTATTTGATATTTCAACTTTATAAATTTGATATGTTGATTGCTATTATTATAATTCAATGCAGCATTGATATCCCATCTCTCTTAGGCTAAGTAATTGATGTTGTAATCGTGTTTAATTGTAAGGTGATTTTGATGGCTATTGTAATGTCGCACTCTCAAAATGAATTTTTTTTTTGTTTTTTTTATTCGTAATGGTTTTTTTTTTTTTGTTATTATGCAACTTCTAGCGGAGAGGTACAATATGAGATGGACTTCATAGGAACTTCAAAAATTCACATATCCTACTTTTCTATATAGAAAATATAAAAAAGCCAATATAAGGAAAAGAAAAGAAAAGAAAATCTCACTTAAATTAATAGCTTCTATCAATATAATATAATATATAAAAGGAAGTAAAAATCAGTTCATATTTTTTCTTCAAAATCAAGACAAGTAAAGCATAAAAATAGTATAAAAAATAAGAAAAAATATATCATCATAGAAAAACTTAAAAGACCACATTTATGATGTACTGTATATTGATGCAGAAAAAAGATCGAAAGCAGACGTTTCACAACTGTGGTTTTAAAAAATCAGATGACGATCGAACGATTGCCTAAGGGCTTGATTTTAAGGGAAAATAATAGAAATCATACGAAATGTAAATAAAATATTTAACAAAAAATATATCTTACAAGTGTTAGATATTATTATAACTAAGTAAACAAGATCATAATTTAAGTGTTAGATATTTTTATTGTTTAATTTAATTATAAACATATAATTTTTTTCCTAAAAATTACATAAAATTCCATCAATCGATATGGAATCTATCTAGTCTGAGAGATAAAGGAGTCTCAAAATTTGATTGTAGGTACCGCATTGAGTAATTTTACAATTATTCACGGTGATTTTTCGGGTTCTGAAATCCAAATGAAAACACGAGTACAAACTGAGTGCGACCTAAGAGCTCATCACAAACAAACACTTATTAAACTTCATTATGTTTACCTTATTTTTAATTTATTTTTCAGTTTCTGTGTTATGGTTGTTAGAGTAAGAGTTGCCTGTATATCAATGAGCTAGGTTGTTCGGATACTTTAAAATTATGTCGTACTGCATATCAGATACGTATTCGTTACGGATACACGTGCGATACGCATCCGATACTTCACATGGTGTATCTTATTATTTTAATATTGTTGACTGATCGGATACGATATGATACGTCATGATACAACTTGGATAAGTTTGGGATACAACAAATGATACAGTTGGGATACGCCATGAAGGGCTGAGATATTTTTCAGTGTGCAACGTTCAGTATTTTGACCATAAGTCCTTCATCCGAACTCCGATCAAGATAATTCAAACTGTATTGGAAAGATAAGAAAAAACTTTACAATCTTAACTTATCATCTAGGATATTCTAGCTCTTGATTCCTGCAATAAAATGTACTAAATTAGAGCAATACCATGAACTCTTACAAAAACAAACAAAACAAACTTGATTTAACTTTAATTACTTCTAAAACCTACATAATTAGATCTATTTAACACAATCAATTCTAAGTTTTAGCTTATCACAAGTACAAACCACTGCAACAAACACGCTTTTGTGATCAAATATGTTGTATATTATATATATTTTTATTATTTTATATATATTACGTCGCATTCTAGTATTTTGTACGCACCGCACTCACACCGTATCGAATACGATATCCGCACCCGCACCCATGCAACATAGTCAGTGAAACTATATTCTCATTTGTTCTATCTATATTCCGCTCTTCCTCTACTATGGTACTCGTGTTATATTCAAGTATGTGGATGTATAGTGATAATTGCGGATTATTGTTATTAAGATTAGTGTTGTATTATTAACTTGTTTATTTTGTGTTTATTTATTTAACTTTTTTGTGTGCTTGCCTCAACGTCCACGCGTGACAAAATTAGTCGCTCTTAATTATATTAAATTTTTAGGTGTGACACTAATTGCTTATCGCTTAACTTAATTAATATTCTTTCTCAAGATAATCGCGTCATGTTTATTAAAATTAAATTGTTTATGTTTCATATATTGCTTTTTTTTTTTATGTTGGAAATGCAAAGTATTGCGCTGACCAGTCAAGCTGGAGGTGATACATTTTGAAAATGTGTGTAAAAAAACTTTGTTGCAATCGATATATGATATCAGCTCTTGTGAGAAGTTATTTCGCTTTAATTTCATGTCACCTGTCATATAAAAGAGTTAAGATGACATGTGCATCTGATTTGAACAACTATTAGAGAAGTTTGACAATTACTTCAAATTTTTATGTTTTTCATGCCGCACAAATTTATAATTGTTGGATAAAAAAATTTATAATTATTTCAATCATATATTTTTTTTTCCAAAAAATGAACACTTGTTATGATAAAAAAAAGGCATTAATTTTCACTGAAATGTTGTAACAAGTTTTTTTCAAAAAAAAAAAAACATTGAGAATGATTGGGTGTCAAATATCAGGGTAGAGTATCATAACCCAACGGTAAAAAAAAAGAAAAATAAACTGCCTTGAAGAAGGGTCTAGATCTTGGTTTACAGTAGGACACTTGTTGTCTTCTCTAAAAAAAAGAAAGACACTTGTTTCTGACGGTTACAATATTAGAATCACAGAAAAACACTTGTTATCACTATAAATCACCAATGCATTAATTCTGGGTTTATGCATCGTAACTTCCAAATTTAGCCTCCGTGAATTCCCCCAAATTTGCTAAATTTCGGATCTCACTCTTCCCTTTTGTAAGCAACTAAGCACTTAGAACCCTCACCTCACATAGAGGGAGAAAGAACACAAAGAGAGAGAGAGAGAGAGAAGGAGAAATTCCATGGGGAAACTCCATATGGTTTTGCGCCTCAAAACCCCTTATGGAGTCTCTATGGTTGCACCACTTGCTATGAGACGACGATCTGGATATGCTACTGTACCAGCAAAGAGGTTTCACATCAAACCTTCTTGTTCTCTCAGCGAAATGCAACTTCCTACTGTGCTTCCTAAGCCAAAAAAAGAGAAAGTTATTATTCCTGATACTGAGAGGTACTTCTCCAAATTTACTATTTTTCTTAATTTTAATTTTGATTTTTATTATGTTTGGATCTGGAGGAATTTTATGTTTGTTTACTATCACTATTTTTACATGTTCTTTCTACTTGCATGCATTTTTTTATGATCATCTTTTTGAAGCTTGATCATGTCTATTAGATCTAGAATTCACATCTTAATTTACAGCATTTGCTAGGAAGATAGTAAAAAAACGAGGTAGTTTCTCAATAATCAAACTGGATACGCATTGTAGATTTTGTGGGAGTTTTTAGGGTTTTAGCATTTTAGGGTTTATGTTAGATCCTGTGTGTATTCTGCGCCGACAAATAGCTGAAAGCTAATCATGTTAAATTAAAAAATAAAATATTTAAATTGGATATATGTCATGGTAGAATAAGCAAGAATTAAAAGCAATTCTCTGTAATGAATTTAAACCTAGCTGGCCTCCACTGATCTGTAATTTACTACGAATTTACCAAGTAGAATTCTTGTTTGGGTCAATGGATCTGAAACTGACGACATGCATGTTTGATTCATTCAAGAAATAAAAAGAATACAATGCGAATTAATTGAATATTTTGAGGACAACCTGGTGTACGTAGCTTCTGTTTGCACAGGTTCAGAAAAAGATCGGATTATTTTGGTGTCTTTGTACACATTTTTTCCTGCATTTCTGCAAGAGGTTTTTTTCACGATTCGAATCCGTGGCCTCCGAATCACAAGACACCATCTTTACTGCTGTGTCAATGCTCCCCTTCAAATTAAATGTTTCTAAGTTTCTTAATTCAATTTGAACTGCCACCCACTGAAAGCTAGAAGAAATTAATTCTTATTTTTCTGTAATTACAAAATTCTTCAAATTAGTCAGTAGTAGTAAGATAAATATATTGGTCATCAAATAAGATCCATTGTGTTTTAGGAATCAGAAATTTTCTGTGTAGACAAAATTAGAGCTGTTTGCATTTATAAAATAATTATGAAAAATATGAGTGAAGAAGTATAATGCAAACTGCAAAGTACAGTGATTATTGATTGCTATAACCAAGTGCAGATCTGGCAAAGAAATAATAAATTAAGAAGAGAGAATTATGGTAATTTGAAATTATAAAATGCAAGTTTGTATGTAGGCCTGTCAAACGTGCGAAATGTTCGCAAAATTTTGCCGTTTTGTCTCCGTTTCGTTTGTTCGTGAAACAAAAAACACTTTCGTTTAATGTTTCTTCTGTACGGAACATGAAATTTTACGAAAAATACACTGGGACGAAATGAATTTCATTTTCATTTAATCTTTTTTTTTAAACAAAAGAGAAAACTGTTTTGTTTAACGTTTCATGCAGGCGAAATAAAATATTAAAACGAAAGGAAATAAATTTCCTTTGGTTTGACATGCCTATTTGTGTGGTCTTATGATGAATATACCATGTTAGATTGTAAGCCCAAATATTAAACTGTAGGCCTATTTTCTAAGATAATGCGCAATATGTGGATCATTTGGGCCTCCAATAAGTTACAGGCTTTAATTCCGACTAAAATATCATCCCACATTACATTTGTGACTTGAAAAA
Source organism: Eleocharis quinqueflora (assembly GCA_964058865.1). Classification (NCBI taxonomy): domain Eukaryota; kingdom Viridiplantae; phylum Streptophyta; class Magnoliopsida; order Poales; family Cyperaceae; genus Eleocharis; species Eleocharis quinqueflora. The sequence goes on from CAXKVX010002356.1 coordinate 71,266, forward strand.
TAAAACTTGTATTCAAATATCAGATAACTGCAAATTTAAACAATCCAAAATTGACAATTCTTAATGCACCATCAAATAATATTTAATTACATTGAATTTCATTGTCAGCTTATCTATATATTCAATAACATATTTACAAAATTTACTTGGTAATTTCTAATTTTATCAGAATTTGAAAATTTATTTAAATAATGGAGATAATAATTGTCATTACACTGTATACAAATGATGAAATCATTTCAGCAGCTGATTGTGACTATGTCCTTGGCTAATTAATTGTTGTAAAACACTAATGTATTACTTTATACACCATAAATTGATCAACTGTCTCCCTACTATGAAATATTAAATGACATAATAACTACTGTAAGACACTACTGTATTGTAATATTGAATATTAACTAATTGTTGTAAACAGAATTTTAATTGGTCAACTGAATAAGAACTGACAGCATGTATGATTAATAAACAGTGTTAATCAAGTAGATATAGTCCTATTTGTATCTGTTAAATTAAATAATAGTGTTATTCAGAGTTCATTGTCACTATTATGGACAATAAATAGTTAACAAATAACCAAATATTTTAAAAATAAAATAAAGTTGTTACTTGGTCCTAATGATAGCAACTATGTAAATTTAATTCCAAATTGCAACAACTGTATACACCATAACTTAAAAAAAAAAAAAATAGTAGTAAGACATGCATAGGTTGGTCTCCATATTAAGTATCAATTATTAACAAAATATTCTTATACAAAATATTGTATGATTCAATATGACCATCATTACAAGCATTATATGATTCAATAAATGAATTGAAAATATTATTAGTTGTGATTGCATAAATAATTATAATCAGTTTATATATGTGTGAATGTGTCCTATATTCCAAGTACGATGAATTATATCTTGTCGTGATAATGAATTTTATCGACTCGCCACAATTCAAACAATTTGATCGATGTTATAATAATATATGTAAAAGAAGATGCATCTGACCTTTCTCCAGTCTCCACCTACTTTTCTTCTAGTCAATAACTCAATCAAATATCCATCTCAAATGTCTTTTTCCTGTTGTTTGTACAGTCTCTTTCTTTCTCATTTTTGAAGAAATTAAATCCATTTTATATGCCAGCTTTGATAATTTTCAACTTCTGTAGCAGTTTGATTTATACAGAGCACACACTGATTCAATTCTACCTAAAAGTCTAACAAATAACTTAACTCAGGTTGCATCATACTATGTTATAAGTTAATGATAAGTAATTAATTCAAATAGAGGGTCCCTCATTTTGTTATATCAGTTGTCAATATTTTTTATAGAGTATAATGGTAGCAACTTAATCTAATCAATATTGATTCTTGGTAAGTAGATATAACGTATATAATATCAGTTCAACATTCTGTCCTTTTCATTTTTTTCCTTCCCTTTTGAAGTATGATGCTGTCAATTTATAAAAAAATAGCCCATGTTTTCTTGTATTTGCAAGAAATGGAGGTAGGTTTGAGTTTGGTTTTGTTGAAAGGAAGATTGTGTGTAGAATAAAAAGTTAGGTAGAATGGATGGTTGTTGTTTGTTTCCATGCTCTCTGATTTCTACATGATAGTGAAATTGATGATGAAGCATACTAACATGATTACAAATTAGTTTATGAATAATTCATGACTTATTTGTATTTACCATATTTCAAATTGAATAGAACAATTAATCAGATTATCAAATGGTTCCTGAAAATAGGCACTAATTATCACAAATTTTATAAATTTATTATGAATTATTTACCATTATGGAGGTTATGATACAACTAACTTTTCAAGTTTTGTCATACTAACAATCAAAATCATTAATTTTCAACTAAATGATTGTAAATCATTGTATCATGTAGTCATGATAAACTTATGATTGATATAATATATTCCACACTTTGGCATGCTAATTCTTATAAAATCATTAATAATTAAGAATCTCGGTATGATATGATTTATATTTCTTTTTCATGCGATAGTTTCAAATTTTAATTAAATTAAATTTATTACAAAATATTTGTTAGTCCATATCAACAAAATAACTCCTTTTTTTAAGTATTTTCCATCACCATGACAGTAATTTTTATACTTTTTAAGTTTGACTTGAAAAAATCAAATAAATTATAATTACCTTGACAACAATTTTAAATTTGGTGTCTCTCCTATGCAATTTTTTTTATCCTGATAAAAATATCTCAAAATGGCTCTTGTGAACAGAGTATTGATACCTTTACCTCTAATTTCATACAATGAATATTTTTTTTAGAAAAAAAACAGAATGAATCATAAAATGAATCATGAGTATAACTTTTTGAGATTTCAAAAATAAATTATGTATTATTTTAGCATTACTTGAAATTGTTCGTCATCATTTTCAAATCAATCTTCTAACCTCTTGATATTATATGCTTAAGCAGCAAATAATCCAACGGTGAGAAATATTTCAGATATGTTTCAACCATTTACATGTTGTTTTCTAAAAAAAAAAAATCATTTACATGTTATATTTTGAACCTCTTGCACAGTTGATCGAATCCAACACAAGAATAAATTAATTATAATGAGGTGCATTGGAAACAACGAATCCTGATAAACAACTGTTAACATAAAATTTTCCCCATTAATGCATGTCAAATTGTTTCACACTTCACTTGGTTATTATAATTATTAGACCATGCACTAATTGAATACACCTAATTAGCATTTACTCTGTACAAACTACAAACATAGCTATCACAACCTCTTATGTTAAGTTTATTAATTCTTTTAGAAAATATAAATTTGTTAGGGGTGAGATTATGGTGCTTGCGCAAGCACCATCCTCCAACGCGCATCGAGATTCGTGTGCATCAATTCCGATGCGCATCGGAGGGTGGTGCTTGCGCAAGCACGTGCATGCGCAAGCAACATAGTTTTGCTCATTTGTTAGAACAAATTTTAGACAAACGTTTTGGTGCTAACTCATACTTCTACCTAATGCACTGTTTGAATATGAGATTAATTATGCTTAGTATATATCAATAATTAACTCAAATACCATAAAAAAATAGTGCCTTTGAAAAAGAAAAAACAACAACAACTGAAAATAGCAAAATTTTAATAAAATATATGAAAAAATCAAAAGGTCACTCATACTTTGTTAGATCTACTATATTCCAATCAAGTCACTTCATCACAATTTGTCACCACAGCAAAAAAGATACTACATCAACAAAAATATAGTCATGTATTTTACTTATAATTTCCAAATTTGATAAAAGAGTCAATTTATTAATAACAATCAATTAAATTGGGTGTATAATTTAGTGATATCTAAAAAATATTTAACTCTAAATAAAATATATTATTTTTTATAGACAGTGATATAGCATAAATTATTTTTAAATAAATTATATTATCTTTTATAAACCGCCTTGTGTGATTAGAAAAAAAGTAAGAGAAATCAATTCTAAATAAAATATAAAACAACTTAACAAATTACATAGGATAAATTCAACCAACTAAAATAGAATTCGTATTCTCTGAAATTACAATAGCTATCCGCTTTCTCATTCTCAACGTTGCTACAATATTTTTGACTTGTCCATACAATAATTATTACAATGCTGCTACAGTGCTCAATCAGTAAAACTATTCATTCTTTTTTGAAAGTTTCCGACTATGGAAATATGAATTCACTAAAATAAGCGAAAAAAAGCTTATTCAATAGAGGCTGGCGATGGGTAGGTAGGGATGCACGCCAAATATCTCCATTTTTTTTTATCCTTTCTTTGATTATTTGACGCTACAAAAAAAAAAACCATCTCTGCCAAAACGAATCTTCCTTGATAACTGTCTATATTTCGTTTTTTACGAGGAGTCAAACTTGACTTCAGCTCTGAAATACTTTTTCATTCTAGAGTACAATTTTTTTATTTTATTTTTTATTTTGGTAAAAATAAGTGCTTGAGTAAATGAGTACCCTACAATCATAATTAAGCGCTCCAAATGCTGGTTGTTGTAGGGATATATCTAGTAGTTAAATTATGTGAAATCAAATTGTAAACTTTAATTAACTGTTGTAATTTTATAAAATCAAATTGTAGGGATATATCTAGTAGTTAATTAGTAAATGTAATTTATTGGCCATTTTTACAAATAAATCATTTATCTGTGGAATTTAATTTGATATTAAACGACTTAATTTGGACCTAAAATGGATGTTTAATAATTAAATCAGGGGAACTTTGTATTTTTTTCCTTCAATAAACAAAAGTCAAGCTTCGTTCGTAGTTTATCCCCAACAAAAGGAAAAATAAATAAAAAAAACAAGTACAAACGGACAAGATTATGCATAAGACAACAGGTTCGATCTTTTTTTTTTACTTTCTTTTCTTGTTTCTTTTTTGCTTTTCTTATCAAGACGTCAAGTAGCGAGCAACATTTTATAGCCATTATTATTTTAAATTAATTTTTAAATATTGTATTGATTTGATTTTTAAAGTCCAAAGAAATGGGAGAATAGCTTTAATCATCCAATTGGTACCCGCACATGAATTCAACTTTTCATGAATAAAATCTGAACTGATCGTACAATAACACAACGAATTAGAAACGTCTATTGAATATCAAATCTGAACTGATCGTACAGTAACACAACGAATCCGAAGCATCTGTTGAATGTTGCGCGATAGAAGATCTGAATCCCCTCCCCGCACAGACACAGTTCATCAGGGGCCACGTTTATCAACTACCCCCCAAATCCCAATTGATGTATAATTTCTGGCGCCTAAATCAAGCTGGGATGTCACTGTTTGTTTCATTCCCTAGAATTATTTGCAATTTTGCATAATTACATTTCTTGTGTGTCAACATTTCTTGCGGTCTATTTTGTAAGCCGCAAGATTTTCACGAGAGAAGTTCAAACTTTCAAGTTTCTGTTAGAATTACTTTTAGAAGAGTTATTTTCAATCTTATTTTTTTCAAATTTCTGTCTATGTTGTAAGCCTACGTATAATAAATGAAAATATCTTGTGCAATTAAATAAAAAATATACTTTATAAATATATTTTAAATAATACTTAAATATATTTAAAAATAATAGATAAAAATATGAACAACTATCTATTTATTTAATAGATAAACAATTGTGATGGCGGATAATTTGCTTAGCAGAATAAAATTAAAAGTGGATGATAAATATTTTCCTTCTTAAAAATGTTGTTGCCAATTGCCATGCACCTTTTGCCTTCTCAACTGACAAAAGCTACAAGAAAATTAGTAGCATTATCCATCTCAATCGAATATTACTATTGATTCTGAATAATTAGCAAATTAAAGAAATAATGTAGGAAGTAGGTACTGAAGGCCCTTTGGATTTCTTGTTTTCTTTTCCAGTTTTATATATATATATATATATATATATATATATCTATACATATATATAGAGATAGGCTAGGGTGCTCCATGGAGCACCAAACTCCTAATGCTCCACATCATATCTCCAATTTTAAAATTCCAACGACCGATCCGAACCGTTGAACATGATCTACATATTGAAATCTACTCGGAGATTGAATTTTACATTTTTTGGAATTATTTTGCTATTTTTTAGAGAGTTAGAAAAATTGCAACTTTTGTTGGTCCAGAAACCATCGGATTAGCAACTTTTCTACCTCTTTAGAAAAATAGCAAAAAATTTAAAAAAATTGTAAAATTCAATCTCCAAGTAGATTTCAATATGTAGATCATGTTCAACGGTTCGGATCGGTCGTTGGAATTTTAAAATTGGATATAACGAATGTAGAGCACGAGGGATTTGGTGCTCCATGGAGCACCCTAGCCTTTCTCCATATATATATATATATATATATATATATATATATAAAATATGACGAGAACTGTTCGTTGGCCATCAGCACCACCTACCCAGTCAAACTCTAATATTTTGGCCACATAACCAACCAACTAAAATTTCCAAATTTAAATAATTCCTTTAGAAGAACATCACCGTTCCCAAACAGTACATCTTTAAATTATACTTGTTCCAATTTATTTCTACCATGTTTGAAATGAGAATATGTTGTTGACTTCTTCTTCTTTTTGTTACTGTAGTTTGACAAAGCCATTTTCCCTTTCTAAATTAATTTTTAAATTAGATCACCAATTTTTATTTTTTTATTGAATACAAATAACTTTTTGTTGCTTCTGTGATGCGCTTTAGCTTAAATTTTTTAGGAAGAAAAATGCTCTCTAGAAGACATCTTGTAGATTTGTATTCCTTGATTATATCTTATTCGAATTGCATTCTTTGTATTCTTTGCTGGAGGCGATATTTCCAACATTGGTGATCCGAGATATAATCTGTTATTATCACTCATCAAATGATTAAATAAGATAAACACTTTTAACCTTAATTTGAGGAACCCAATGATAAGTGTCTTCATGAAATGTAGACTGTTTTTAATTAAGGAGTTTATTTGTCAAAAAATGTTCAATCTGTCGAACCCTTGTGATAGTTTTTTTAATTATAAAATATATACCGTCTTGCTAATTTCATGAAAAATCATTTTACATAAATTTATTTGTTTATAAATTATCACATGTTAATTATAATAAGATGCCAATTGGTGTGGTACTTCACAAACCATGTCATTATTTTTTCCTGATTGGAACCATCCATATTCATATTCATTTCCTTCTTTTAAATAAACAGAACTCTTTCTTGTTTCGTAATAGCATCATTGGCAGAACAAATCATTCAATGCTGGACTGCCACGTGTTGCATTTGGAATTCGGAAAATGGACCCGTCGTATTTAAAATGGAGAGATTCACTACACCACAAACTGGATACGGGGAATTTTTCATAAATGATAAAAAAATATTTTTTTAATAAATAGAGCTAAAAGTTCCTTAAAACATTACAGAAAATCAAGAGTAAAACTAATACTTGCGCACATAAGTTTTTTTAATGACAAGTAATATTAGTGTCCATAAAATATAAAATTTGTTCTGAAATCTTAAAAAAATGCACCGCAGTTGAAAATAATTAGAATAGCAAGTAGGGGTGTAAGTCCAACCCGACTAATCCAATTAACCCGACCGAACCGACCAACTCAACCCGAAAAATGCGGATTTTGATTTTTTATGGTCGGCTACGGTTTTTATTTTGTCGAACCCGACATCTAATACGTGAATTCGGATTGTAGAATAAAATGTGGTGAAATCCGATCCGATCTTTTATATTTAATTAGACAATTATACTGCTAGTAACAAAGTTTTTAATTCGATTTTCGTCACAAGCTTACATGTATATTTTTTTTGTCAAACTGCTTAATTTAATTTTTAGTACGAACTGACGCCAATGTGTTATTTAAATTATTTTTAATTTTAATTTTTACTTTTGTATCATTAAAAAAATTGTGTGAAATATTGAAGTTTGTGAAACCCGCGAAACCCACAAAACTCGACCGCCTAAATAAAATATGAATTCGATGGTTTTTATTTTTGGTTGGTTAGTTACGAGTTAAAAATACTACAATCCGAATGACATGTAACGAGTTGAAAATCTATACGAAATCCGACCTATTTACACCCCTAATAGCAAGTATAAAATTCATCGGAATTGAAAAAAAATGCCGCCTTTGATTTTTTGTGAAAATTTTAGAATATCTTCGATCTTAGTTTTTGAAATTTTTTGTTCTTTGACTCTTTATAAAAATTTTGCTGGATACAGTCACGGTGTCTACTTTTGACCGAACGATGAACGATATTTTCCGTCGAGGTAATAAAAAAAACGAAAAGTTAATTTCCTCACTCCTCTCCAGTCCCGTTCCGACCTTACAAACAGCATTGTTGATTATCTCGGTAATTGGTTAGACTTAGACAGACGTCGTGAACCACCAAACACATCCGTTAGCGAACCACTGGAGAAGACGATTCGAACAATGTTCGTAAACGTATGAACGGCGGCTTGCAAGTCTCCGTTCAGAAAGAATGGCACTGGATCGTAGTGGCGGAAAAGAGGTAGCTACAACCAACCACCTCCCCTCTCTCCATCTCTATCTCTCTACGTTGTATAAAAATTTGACACCGATGAGAGGTAAAAGGGTAAGACTGAGAGAAGGAAACAGGCAGGTGCCAGTCACGTGGGAATTCAAGCTCTCTTTTCTCTCTCTTTCTCAACTCCTGCTTCTCCCTCATTTAAAGCCCGTTGCCTCTCTCTCTCTCTTTCTATCTCTCCCTTTGTAATAACTCCTTCAATTCCCCTCACACCTCCCCTTTCTCACTTCTCTCTCTACACTCCCGACATACACATGCTACGCATCTAATCTGCATCAGGCATTTCATCGAATCGCTTGTGAGCACTAAGTAGCGAATATATAGTGATCTCGGAGCAAAAGTGATCTGTTCAATAGCTCAATTTTGAACAATCGAGGCAGCAAGTACATGTTTAGTTCATCCAAGTGAGTTCGTTGGTATTTTGATTTTGGTTAAATTTCCTATTCGTCTTACTGTGATCGTTATTTTCTATGGATGTAAACTGAGCGGATAGCAATTTATTAGGAGGCCAGGGTAGTTGGGTCATGTATATTTGGTGAGGAGATCAATTCTTGTGGCAATTATATATGTACTTGTGCAATTCTCCTTTTGGTGTTGTGTGATACTTAGTTTCAGTAAAATTTTACAATTTTTATCCTTCGAGGAAGAAAAAAAAAAAAAAAAAACGGAGATTGGTTGAAATGAAGAAATTATGGGGCGATAATTTCAGAGTCCTAGTGTTGACCAGAACAGCGATGGATGATTAACAGTGTTGTAGCCACATTCTGTTATTTACTTTGGTAAATTATTTCTCTGATTGTGATTTCTAGCTGGCTACCATTATTAAATAAACCATTTCAACTTTATTAAATTTGTTATTCATTAACTATGCAAGACACAGTCTGTTTAAGTACCAGCTAAAACACACTAAACGTATAGGAACCAGCTCAACTCTATTTTAACTATTTTAGCTTCCCTCCCGAGTTTCTCAGAATGAAAAAGGTAAATTAGTTTCCTTTTTGGCTTTTAAACTTCTTTTGTAGAATGACAAATGAACACTGGAACTCGAATGGAGCTATTGATGGCGCTAACGGCAAGACCCGGCAATCAGGGGCCAATTCAGAAGTGGATGACTTTTGCAGGGTCCTCGGTGGAACAAGGCCGATTCACAGTATATTGGTGGCAAACAATGGCATGGCAGCGGTCAAATTTATGCGCAGCACTAGAGATTGGGCTCTTGAGACATTTGGCAATGAAAAAGCTATACTTTTGGTTGCCATGGCCACACCAGAGGATATGAGGATTAATGCTGAGCATATTAGGATAGCTGATCAGTTTGTTGAGGTGCCAGGTGGCACAAACAATAATAACTACGCAAATGTCCAGAAAATTTTGGAGGTTTGTTTATTTTGGAGTAATTTGATGCTGTTTTGACTTATAGCATGTAAGGAAGCAAGATAAAGTTTTGGGGAAATGCTTTGATTGGTAGTGTGATGATTTTAATACTAATGGTTGTTGCTATACAGTAGTTTGGACAGTGTATTAAATACTTGTGGCTAATTAATTTAACCAGGCATGTTTAATCCAGACTACTTGAACCACCGTAACCTTTAATGTTTAATTATGCCGGAATACTTAACCTTGTGTTTAGAGGTCACACCATAATTGGAAGACAATTGATCATTAATTAATTGAAACAGATTGCGGAGAGAACTCGCGTGGATGCTGTCTGGCCAGGATGGGGTCATGCGTCTGAGAACCCTGAACTGCCTGATGCTCTCATGGCCAAAGGGATAGTCTTTCTGGGACCTCCTGCTGCAGCAATGTCCGCTCTTGGTGATAAAATTGGTTCTTCTCTAATTGCTCAGGCAGCTGGTGTTCCTACTCTTCCATGGAGTGGGTCCCATGTAAGCTTTTGTTGTTATTTGTTCTTCAGATTTTCACATACATGAAACAAATGCTAAAATGATGATCATTGGTTAGAAGTCTCCACTTCATTTTGCTTGAAATGAAAGTTCAACAATTTAAAGGTACTTGTAGGATGTGTAAGTTTGGGAGCATGGAGTAATAATCTGCTTGGTTCTTGATTTTGATATGCAGGTTCAAATTAATCAAGAAGATTGTTTAGAGACTATACCTGATGAAGTCTATAGGCAAGCGTGTGTTTATACAACAGAAGAGGCTGTGGCCAGCTGTAAAGTCGTCGGTTATCCAGCCATGATCAAGGCATCATGGGGTGGCGGTGGTAAAGGAATAAGAAAGGTTTGGTTTCATAATTTTTTTTTTGTAATTTTTGTTATTTGGTTACTGCTTAAGCCTTCCAGTTGCTTAAATTATAGTTTAAACTTTAAATACATCTTAGGTGCACAATGATGATGAAGTGAGAGCACTTTTCAAGCAAGTTCAAGGTGAAGTACCTGGTTCACCCATTTTTATAATGAAGGTGGCTTCACAGGTATGAGTTGTTGCGAACTTAATTCTCTAATTCTATTTTTTTGACGAGTTGGTAAAATTGAAAGGTACTTGTGTAATTCTGAACTGTTGATATATTTACAGAGTCGGCATCTAGAGGTTCAGCTGTTGTGCGACCAATATGGAAATGTTGCTGCTTTGCACAGCCGAGATTGTAGTGTCCAAAGGCGTCATCAGAAGGTACTCAAAGGAATCATCATATAATTTTAAATCCATCATTTATTGTAAATTCCATGCTGCAGCTAATTTGACATACTTTAAGCTTTTTATCAGCTACCAGAACCTAAGCCTAATTCAACTAAAATGAAGTCAATTGAATTAATCTTCTCTTCAACCTTTAACAGATCATAGAAGAGGGCCCCATTACAGTGGCCCCGCCCAAGACAGTGAAAAAGCTGGAGCAAGGGGCCAGGAGGCTTGCAAAAGCCGTTGGATATGTAGGGGCAGCAACAGTAGAATATTTATACAGCATGGAGACGGGCGAGTATTACTTCCTTGAACTCAACCCCCGTCTACAAGTCGAGCATCCTGTAACTGAGTGGATTGCAGAAGTCAACTTGCCGGCAGCTCAGGTTGCTGTTGGAATGGGCATTCCACTATGGCAAATTCCCGGTGAGTACCTATTCCTGATTACCTTCTTTGTTTTATGGGCATTTCATATTTTTGTGTTTCCTATAATCATTTTTCTTTGTGAGAATAGACAAAGAGGTATAACAACAGCAGAACTTGCTCATGCAGCTGAATATTACTAATTTTAAGTACATTCTTCAAATCAGAACTTATGTACTAGCATGATGATTCAATTTCCCTAATTGTTTGTTGATTTGATATATTGTAATGCAGAGATAAGAAGGTTTTATGGGAAAGACCATGGTGGTGGCTACAGCGCATGGAAGAAGACAGCACCTCTTGCCACTCAGTTTGATTTTGATCAGGCTCAGTCAGTGAAGCCAAAAGGTCATTGTGTGGCTGTTCGGGTTACGAGTGAAGACCCTGATGATGGTTTCAAACCCACTGGCGGTAAAGTGCAGGTACATTAGGGTTTCTGACCTTCCATTTACTTTTTTTCCCTTATATTTAAAAGTTATATTAATATTTCAATTGCCCTTTGTCAATGAATTAGAAACCCCTTGTGTCTCCCTACAAAAGCTTGAGATATAAATAACTCATATTAGCATCAGTCAATATTAGAAATGTGAAATTAACACCTCATCTCTGAATCTCTTTAATTGATAACTGTCCAATAAAGACTGAGCAACATGGGTTTGATTGCCAGGATGGCTTACCTTGTGATGGTTTATATGGTAATACATGACACTTCCTGTGTTTTAGGTTTATGAATGATATCTCATTTCTGAGGGTTAGACATTACATTATTCTTACTTGTTCATTTATCTTAACTATTTTTTTTTCTTGCTTTATCAGTGTTCACTTTTTTTTGGTTGTTTTAGGAGCTAAGCTTTAAGAGCAAGCCAAGTACATGGGCCTACTTTTCAGTCAAGGTTTGTTGTGAAAATGGAATGCTCGTCTTTGATGCATGCAATATACAAAAGTTATTTATTAATCAAATTTCTCCTTGCTTCTTTTTTCCAGTCTGGAGGAGGGATTCACGAGTTCTCTGATTCTCAATTTGGTATGGGCTATAAGTACCAGATAGAATGTTAATTTATATGGTTTTACTTTATTGAAACCATCTAAAACTGTAATTGTTATATACAGGTCATGTATTTGCTTTTGGTGAATCTAGGAGCTCAGCTATAGCCAATATGATTTTGGGGCTAAAAGAGATACAGATTCGCGGTGAAATTCGCTGCAATGTTGACTACACAATTGATCTCTTGAATGTATATTATCTTTTATCTATCATACTTCATGTTTCACTGTACTCTTTATGGAATACAAGGTTTTCTTTTCAGAATTTTCTTGGGATCAGGAAAAATATGTTTGCTTTGTGTTCTATTCAGGTGTCAGAGTATAGAGAGAATAAAATTCATACTGGCTGGTTGGACAGCAGAATAGCAATGCGCGTGAGAGCAGAGAGACCACCTTGGTATCTTTCAGTTGTTGGAGGTTCTTTATATGTAAGTTGTACACTCTTCAGGATTCAAATTTTTATGGTAAGCTATTTGATGTAATTCTAATTTTCTGTGAACGTTTTCTTTCACTATATCAGAAAGCATGGTCCATCAGTACTGCTATTGTTTCAGAGTATGTCAGTTATCTTGAAAAGGGCCAAATTCCACCCAAGGTATGAAATTTGATCAGACTTGGGTTACTTAACTCATATAAATATCTGTTTAAACTATGTTTTCAACTTACATGAAGAAGTTATCTTCTGCTCAATCTGTTTTCAGCACATATCACTTGTCAACTCAGTTGTTGCTTTGAATATTGAAGGCAGCAAATACACGGTATGACATGCATATTTTCTTCTCCCATCTTAGTTTTAAGTAAGTATCCAAAATTTTGAGTTTGTATAACTTAATGCTGTGCACAGATTGATATGGTTAGAGGAGGGCCTGGAAGCTACAGGTTAAGAATGAATGGCTCTGAGGTAGAAGCAGAAATTCATACACTGAGAGATGGTGGTCTTCTGATGCAGGCATGCATTTGTTGTTTTTAATCATTTTCTTTGGAATTGCTCATGCTATGAAGTAAGGTATCTAAAAGATGTCCCTTGTGGTGATTATGTGCAGTTGGATGGAAACAGCCATGTTATATATGCTCAGGAAGAGGCTGCTGGTAGCCGCCTACTTATCAATGGAAGGACATGCCTATTACAGGTGAAAATAACATAAAGAGTAAAAAAATGTAAATAGAATTACAATAAAAAAGGTAGCAAAATTGAATTCTGGTTATGTTTCAGAACGATCATGATCCATCCAAGCTGTTGGCTGAAACACCGTGCAAACTACTCCGATTCTTGGTTCCAGACGGGTCCCACGTGGAAGCTAACACGCCTTACGCAGAGGTTGAGGTGATGAAGATGTGCATGCCTCTTCTCCTCCCTGCTTCTGGTGTTATCCATTTTGTCATGTCTGAAGGCCAGCCCATGCAGGTAACATTTTTTTGATATTTCACTGGTATTTTTGCTGAGAGCCTTAAAAAATGAGACATTTTGTAAGGACTGTTATAATATTGCCAATCATTTTATTTGAAGGCTGGTCAGTTGATTGCCATTTTGGATCTTGATGACCCCTCAGCTGTCAGAAGGGCCGAGCCATATATCGGTCAATTTCCAAAACTGGGGCCACCAACAGCCGTATCTGGAAAAGTACACCAGAGATTTGCCGCAAGTCTAGATGCAGCACGTATGATACTCGCCGGATATGAACATGACATCGGCAAAGTAAGGCTAAATCTTTTGTTTTGTTTCCTTTAAATCGTTTTTCTTTTCTTAATTTTACAGTAGCTGATATGTTCTTCTGGTCAATTTTAGGTGTTGAAAGATTTGTTGAATTGTCTTGATGACCCAGAGCTTCCATTCCTCCAATGGGAAGAAATCATGTCTGTTTTGGCTACTCGGCTCCCAAAGGAGCTAAGGAGTGAGGTACGCAATCCATTTTCTTACATTTTGCTAATATGCAATAATCCTAATTATTACTTGACCCATTGATTCTCGGTTTTATGTTAACAGCTGGACACAAAGTACAAGGAGTTTGAATTAAACACCACTTACATAAAGAACAGGGAATTTCCAGCAAAGATGCTAATTGGAATTCTTGAGGTTTGCCCTGCTTATATAGTTTATCTTCAACAGTATATTCAATAGTTCCGTACATGCTTATAATTTAATATATGATCGTCTTTTTGCAATAGGCTCATCTATCCTCAACGCCTGAAAGAGAAAGGGCTACACAGGAAAGGCTGATCGAACCCCTCTTGAGTCTGGTCAAGTCGTATGAGGGGGGAAGGGAGAGCCACGCACATGTCATCGTCCAGTCTCTTTTTGAGGAGTATCTATCTGTAGAGGAGCTCTTCAGTGACCAAATTCAGGTGCTTTATAACTCCTGTTTTCCTTTTTAATGAATGTTGTTGTGTTAATTTATTTATTAATTTATGTAACATGATATGTTTAATTAATACTTATTTATTTATTTATTTGTCGGCACTGTAGTCTGATGTTATAGAACGTCTCCGGCTTCAGTACAAAAAAGATTTGAGTATAGTTGTGGACATCGTATTGTCTCACCAGGTATGCTCTTTTTTTCCTACTCTTCTGGGGTTTTTTCATGTCTATTTATGCATGCACATCAAATGTTAACTTTTTTATGTCCAAACTTTTTTTTAATAAGGGTGTGAGGACTAAAAATAAGTTGATTCTACGTCTCATGGAAGCACTGGTTTATCCGAACCCTGCAGCCTACAGAGACCAGTTAATCCGCTTTTCGTCTCTTAACCACACCATGTACTCTGAGGTAAACTATTTCTTTCTCTGTAGTTGAGCTTAACATTTGAACCCCATTTTCTTGACTGACTGAACTCACTCAACCAAGTTCTGATTGTGAGATTTCCTTTTGGTGGTTGCAGTTGGCACTGAAGGCTAGCCAACTTCTAGAACACACAAAGCTGAGTGATCTGCGCGCATATATCTCAAGAACTCTGTCGGTACTGGAGATGTTTACAGAGGAAGGGGAAAGAATATCAACACCAAGGCGCAAGATGGCTATTGACGAGCGAATGGAGGACCTCGTCAGCGCCCCGTTGGCTGTAGAAGATGCTCTCATCGCCCTCTTTGACCACAGTGATACCACTCTTCAGCGCAGAGTTGTTGAGACCTACATCCGGAGATTGTACCGGGTATGTCCTTGATCTGTACCAAGCTCTAAATTCTGGGCCGATCTAGTAACATGCTAGGTTTAGGAATAGATCAAATTATGCAGTATTGAAATTGTAAGCATCTTGTGCAAAAATAGTGTTGTAGATTGTCTTAGTCATGACTAACTATTTATTCTTTTCTCTCGTTTTTTCAGCCATTCCTGGTGAAAGAGAGTATCAGAATCCACTGGCTGAGAACTGAGGAACTCAAGAGAACTGAGGATCTGAAATCAATCCCACCACAAGACTTGATTGCTTTGTGGGAATTCACAGAGGAGCATATTGAGAAGCTGAATGGGTTGGAAAACCCCTCAGTAGAGAAGCGCAGCCAGAGAAGGCATGGTGCGATGGTCATCATCAAATCCCTCCAAGCTCTTCCAACCGCGATCTCTGCTGTCCTCAAAGAAACAGTGACCTCGAGCAAAAACTCTGGTCCTCAAGGTGATCAGGGTAACATGTTGCATGTGGCCTTAGTTGGGATCAATAACCCAATGAGTTCACTCCAAGATAGGTTTGACAATCTCGATCTCTTTCCCTCTTATTTCTATTTTCTCTCCTTTTCCTTTCCAATTTGGTTGCCTAATTTCTTGTTTTTTGTATGCACCTATGTGTTTGCACAAGTGACACAAGTGTAACCATGGATTACAAAATTTTATAGTTCTAGCCTATAACAACAACACAAACAACAAAGTCTTTTGTCCCAAACAAGTTGGGTAGGCTAGAAATGAAGCCCATATCGGGTTTCATCTCCATAAGATTGGCTGAATTTTTACGTTGACTCGCCAAACCTATCACAACCCTCCTCCTTTTTGGACTTGGGACCGGCTACGTAAAACATAGGCGGAGTTATAGTTATAGCCTACAAGTAAATCATAAATCCGTCAAATCTAAACCTGGTTGTTAATCCTTGCTGTCATAACCTTTTATCTGATGGATCTACCTTTTCAATACAATATTGTGCTATTTACTCAAAAAATCATTATTAAAATGTGCAGTGGAGATGAGGATCAAGCTCAGGAAAGAATTAACAAGCTAGCCAAG
Organism: Eleocharis quinqueflora; assembly: GCA_964058865.1. NCBI lineage: Eukaryota > Viridiplantae > Streptophyta > Magnoliopsida > Poales > Cyperaceae > Eleocharis > Eleocharis quinqueflora. The sequence continues at coordinate 87,646 of CAXKVX010002356.1, forward strand.
ATCTTGAAGGAGAGTTCAATACGAAATGTTCTCTCTGATTCTGGAATTAAGGCTATCAGTTGCATCATGCAGAGAGATGAGGGGCGCCCCCCTATGCGCCATTCCTTCCTATGGAACAATGAAAAGGTTTACTATGAGGAAGAACCCCTTCTTCGCCACTTGGAGCCCCCTCTGTCAACATTCCTAGAGTTGGTATGCACACTTTATCCTATTGGAGAAATCTCTGCTAGCAGTACATAATGTAGCTTGCTGATAAGTGAAATGGAAAACCCTGGTGATTGAAGCTTATCGCTTGTGCTAATTAAACAGATTGTACTTAACCAATTGGTGCAGTATTGGTAAAGATAATCATAGATTAAATCACAAGAATGCATTACTTAACCAATTGGTGCAGTATTGGTAAAGATAATCATAGATTAAATCACGAGAATGCATCCTCATTCTTCATGATGTTGGAGAACTCCCTAATTTAAACAGAAAGAACTAGAATTTTAATATATGTTGGTTATTCTGAATGTAGGACAAGTTGAAGGGATACAATAAGATAAAGTACACCCCATCACGTGACAGGCAGTGGCACTTGTACACAGTGTCTGATGGCAAACTTCCAATTCAGCGCATGTTCCTTCGGACAATTGTTAGGCAGCCAACGGGCATGAACGCCCTTTCCTCAATGCCCTTGGTTGATCCTGAGCTGAGTCGTGCTCAAGCTGAGCTATCTTTGACCTCAAGTAGTATTTTTAGATCCCTGATAGGTGCTTTGGAAGAGCTAGAGTTGTATGCACACAATGCTAGTGTGAGATCAGATCATGCACACATGTATCTCTGTGTACTAAAGGAACAGCAGCTTTTTAATCTCGTTCCTTCTTCAAGGTGACTCAATATATCAAAGTTTCAGTGAAATGCTGGTTTCTTACAGTACCTTTACCAGTATTTGTGTTGTGATGCTTTCATTTGTGATTTTGACAGTCTTCAATAATGTTTGATTATAGGAGCATGGACCTACCTATCAGCCCTGATGAGAACACAGTATGTTCTATTCTTAAGGAAATGGTACTGAAGGTTCACGAATTGGTTGGTGTTCGCATGCATCGTCTCTCTGTTTGTGAATGGGAAGTCAAGCTCTGGTTAGGGGGTGATGGAGTTGCTAGTGGTGCATGGCGTGTTGTAGTCACAAATGTAACTGGTCACACTTGCACAGTCCATGTAAGTTCACCAGCAATTAAGTTCCCACACAGTAGTATCAGATAGTACATGAGCTTCATTTTTGTTCATACAACCTTCTTCTTTACATTATTGTTTACTTCTAATCAGATTTATCGGGAGGTTGAGGATGGAAAGCTGCATGACCTAGTGTACAATTCAGCCAGCCCAGCACATGGCCCACTTCATGGCTTGTCACTGACAGCTCAATACCCACCATTAAGTCACATTGATGTTAAGCGCCTGGCTGCCAGGAAAAACAGCACAACCTACTGCTATGACTTCCCATTGGTAATATTCTATTGTTAACAGAAAAATGGTAAAGGAAAACAAAATAAATTCCCATTATGATACCAAATTACCAATTGACGTTTATGTGGTTTCAGGCATTCGAAACAGCACTCCAACAACTGTGGAACAATGAACCTGTCAAAGCTGACAAGGATTATCTTAAGGTCACAGAACTCGTATTCTCTGATGATAATCCAACTTGGTGTACCCAAGTGGTGCCCACAAAACGTGCTCCAGGCTTAAACAACGTAGGCATTGTTGCATGGCGCATGGAGATGCACACTCCTGAGTTTCCTGAAGGGAGAGAAATCATAGTTGTGGCGAATGACATGACCTTTATTTCAGGGTCCTTTGGCCCCAAGGAGGACATGTTTTTTGATTCAGTCACCAAGCTTGCCATCAGGGAGAAACTTCCTCTTATTTACCTGGCAGCCAACTCTGGTGCTAGGATTGGTGTAGCGAAGGAAGTCCAATCCTGCTTCCGCATTGGATGGGTAGACGAAACAAATCCGGACCGTGGGTTCCAATACATTTACATCACTGAAGAAGATTACGCTCGTATTGGTTCATCAGTAATTGCACATGAGCTCAAGCTGGAAAATGGAGAGACAAGGTGGGTATTGGATGCCATTGTCGGGAAAGAAGATGGATTGGGTGTTGAAAATTTAATGGGAAGCGGTGCGATTGCAAGCTCATATTCTAGGGCTTACAAGGAGACCTTTACACTGACTTTTGTGACTGGTCGTACTGTTGGTATTGGTGCTTACCTTGCCCGTCTTGGTATGCGGTGCATCCAACGGCTTGACCAGCCCATCATCTTGACTGGGTTTTCGGCTTTGAACAAGCTTCTTGGTCGTGAGGTGTATAGCTCGCAGATGCAGCTCGGTGGTCCTAAAATTATGGGCACTAACGGTGTGACGCATTTAACTGTTTCAGATGATCTTGAGGGTGTTTCTGCAATAATAAATTGGCTGAGCTATGTGCCCCCCTATGTTGGTGGTCCCCTACCCATTTCAACGACCCTGGACCCACCTGAGAGGCCTGTGGCCTACTTCCCAGAGACCTATTGTGATCCCCGTGCGGCCATTGCTGGGATCAATGATGAGCAAGGAAATTGGCTTGGAGGCATTTTTGACAAAGGTAGCTTCGTAGAGACACTTGAAGGCTGGGCAAAGACAGTTGTTACAGGTCGGGCCAAACTGGGTGGCATACCGGTCGGCATCATAGCTGTCGAGACACAAACAGTGATGCAAGTGATACCGGCCGACCCAGGCCAACTGGACTCAAGTGAGCGTGTGGTCCCGCAGGCTGGGCAAGTGTGGTTCCCGGACTCTGCCACCAAAACCGCGCAGGCCTTGATGGATTTCAACAGGGAAGAGTTACCACTATTTATCATGGCAAACTGGCGTGGGTTTTCAGGTGGGCAACGGGATCTTTTTGAAGGAATCCTTCAGGCTGGATCCAACATTGTCGAGAACTTGCGCACTTACAAGCAGCCAGCTTTTGTGTACATTCCAAAGGCTGGAGAGTTACGTGGAGGTGCATGGGTGGTGGTGGATAGCAAAATCAACCCTGATCACATTGAGATGTATGCTGAGAGGTATGCCAAGGGTAATGTCCTCGAGCCTGAGGGCTTGATTGAGATCAAATTCAGGCAGAGGGACCTGGTTGAGTGCATGGGTCGCATTGACCCGCAAATCAAATCACTGAAAGCTAAGATCCAGGAGTCCAGTGCTGACGTAAATGCAATCAAGAAGAGCATTGCTGAGCATGAGAAGCAATTGACGCCACTTTACACACAGATTGCCACCAAATTTGCAGAGTTACATGACAGCTCTCTCAGGATGGAGGCAAAGGGAGTGATTAAGAAGGTGGTGGATTGGGATGCGTCAAGGGCTTTCTTCTACAAGAGACTAAAGAGGCGGATATCAGAGAGCTCAATTGTGAAAAGGGTGGTCGAGGCAGCTGGAGAGGAGGTAAGCACTAAAGAGGCTGTTAAGCTGGTGAAGAGCTGGGCTGGTAATGAGAGGTGGGATGATGACGAAGCATTCTTTGCATGGAAGGATGATTCCAAAAACTATGAGGCACATCTTGAGGATTTGGAGTGTCAGAAAATGTACAAGCTTTTGAAGAGTTCGAACTTGAAAGTGCTGTCTAAGGCTATTTCAATGCATCTTAACGAGGTATGTCTCTTGGAAGTAAAAAGTTTCTCTAGTTGATGTTATCAGTATTAAATGGATGTTTTTCTAGCTCTTGTTGGAACTCACAATGTCTTGTTTTTCAATGCAGATGGATCCTTCCAATAGAGCACAGTTCCTGGAGACTCAAGGAACTTTCATTGGTTGAATCATTCATACTCTTGGATTGTTGGCTCATTGGTTTCTGTCATGAGTTTTTGATGATAGCTACTGAATAAGCTCGTGGCTGCTAAAATGCAATCGAAGGAAATAAGTTATTTCGTTCGTCAAATTTTATTTTATTTTGTCCGTAATTAGAGTATTTATTCTGAGGCGAACACGCTTTTCAGATTGTACTGTGTATTGACTATAGTCGTTAAAAAATAACTATTTTTTATCACTACTTGAAAGCTGTGTAACCATATATTAGTAACATGTTTGTAGAGGTAATCGTTTCTTTGGTAATAAATAGTATAGGTGTTTATTCTAAGAATCTTCTTTTATGATGCAAATCATTTGACGCGTCGCTAGCTTTGTAAAATAGCCTTCGTTCTCAAAATCTGAAATCCACACAAGTTTGACAGACTATTTTCTTTTCTTTGATAAACTGCCATAGACGTCCACAGCAGACTACTGAGGTAAGAAAACCGGATTCAGTTCCGAAGACGATAAGATCACAGTTTAAAATTGCTTTTCCGTACTGAATTATATTATATATCATGTTAACTTTTTTATTATAAATAGAATTCTTTTATTAGTCTCGACATCTATTATTAATATAATGTCTAAAACTATTCCGTATTATATTATATAACGTTGGAATAATTTTAATAAAAAAGGTGTTATTAGACTCGATTGCAGCTGTTGTTAGCGCCAGACCTCAAATATATATATTCACCTTCCAAATACAACATAAATGCAAGCGGCTTAGTAGTCTAGTAGTCTAGAATGGTTAGTTATCTAGAATGGCTTTCAAGAAAACATGGATTCAAGCTTCCATGAGCACATAATTCCGTAAATAACATTTGAAAAATAATAATTGCTGAATAGCAGCGGATCCCCTTATATAAAAAAATACAACATAAAAAAAAAATTCAATCTTCAGAAAGCCCAACACAAACCAACAAATGAATCAGTAAACGGGACGTAGGAAAAAATAATAATAATAATATAAGCCCACAGACACTTCCAACCTTTTCTCGCCTTTTATGAGTGCCGAATTGTGCATGAATCATGATCGTCTCAATATTCCAAAGTAGCTGCAGATACTCCTTTTTTACAATTTGGTGTCAAGCTCATCGCGATACAACAAATAGAGAAAGAAAAGAAAATCAAATTCTCTATGGAAGTTGCATCTGTGGTGAAATATGGGGTAAGTTGCTGGATTGAAGTCCTACACAGTAAAGAGGCCTTAAAATAGCAACAGGATACATACAACACCTCAGACAACATGTTTATGTTTAATAAAACTTGTTCCTTTACATAAGTGGCAAACCAGCAGTATAACGTACTGAAATGGAATATACAACACTTCCTTTAATCTATAAATTTTGCACATCATTTTATTATGATGTCATTTATGTTTTTCATGCATCCTCTAACACCTTTGGAGAACAATACGCAATTGCATCTGCTACGGTGAGGAAGACGTGTTTATGGCCGATGTGATCGAAGAATTTAGCAGCTCGGAGCTTCTCTATGACCACTGGGCCTGGATTGGCGACTACGAGCTAAGAAATAATAATCAAAATAATAAGTAAAATTAATTATATAAGGATTACATGTGCTCATTTATCATCTTGACATTTTTTTATTTAGTCTTCATATATATGTGGTATGGATTTAATTCATTAATTTTAGATAGCAGGGACCAGATCCAAAAAGGGTCTAGCAAACATGCCGCATTTTGTAGATCATAACCAGACATCAGTGCGTTTAATTAGGCACTACAATCCTTGCTTATATTTTATATCATTTCCATGCATAATTACATAATCTTAAATGTTCCTACTACCAACTACTAACCTGGATGTCGCGCTTCACCAGGATTTTGTGCAATTCCTCTATGTTATGGATGCCAGTAGTGTCTATGTCGATCACAGCTGTAGAAAAAAAAATACAAATACATACATTCATAATTATATACTTATCCTAGTTTGGATAACATAGGATTAGGACACAAACTAGAATTAATTTACATATAACTAATAATGTTCAAACTGCTTACGCGACATCTCAACTATCAAGTACTCGATACTTGGCAGGCCTTGCGCCTTATTCAGATCTTTTTCATCTCTCAACCACCTTAATATTCTGAAAAAGAATGTTCAAAGTACTACTTAGTAAATGCAGGACAATAGGTTTTTCTCATTTTATACTATTTAGGAGGATAAACTTTGCATATTGACATGAATCATAATAAAGTTTACAAAGTACATAATGGATAGGACTAACAATGTGTCAATGAAGTTCTACAAAGTACCTCAAAGTCCATTGAGTAATAAGAAATGAAAGGTATTCTGGTTTTTTCCCAATTAGAAGGCAGTAATATTAAGAACTTCTGAAGAAAAACCAACTCCCTCAATAAACAAGCCAATAAATTAGCACAAAAATAATTAAGCATTTACATACCTCTCTTTGATATAGTTGGCATTAGAGAAATATATGGCTGAATCAACTCTTATGATTAGAACTCCTGGCACCTTGCATGCATTGGGATATTGGTCAATATTTCTATAAATGGTAGTTCCTGGAAGGTTGCCAAGAAGAGCAGTTCTTGGCCTTGTTACTTGAAGAAGTATCTTAGCTAGTGATAATGCAACCTGATCCAAACAAAAAAGATATGTAAGCTAACTTTTTGTCCACTATGCAAATAATTCTATTTTTGAAGTAGTAGTTATGTGAAAGTGAACTAAGTCAATTCAGGGTGAATGGTTTTAACTTCAACCGGATGTTAAAACAAATGCAGTTTTTCTGGCGATTTTTGTTTGTTTCATGGTTCTTTTGGTTGGCAATTTTAGTGTTTTGTAGGAACTTAATTTTCTGACTAATAAAGCAGCTCAATATTTTTGCAGACTGATAATTATCAAATATAAAAACTAAACAAAGGAGGACAACCTAGTAAAATCAGAAAGGAAATTAAGAAACTATTTGATGTTAATTTGTGCAATACCAATACATCATTCAATATTTAATATCTGTATGATCTTAGTAAAACACGAACCGCAACTAGAAGGCCGATCTCAACAGATTTAAATATAACACCCAAAAAGGCCCCCATCATTGCAGCAAAATCCATCTTGTCGACTTTCCAAATCTGATATGCAGCTTTTACATCAACTAGTCCAGAGACAGCACTGATAATAATCGCTGCAATAACAGCATTTGGGGTGTATTTGAAAAGAGGAGTGATCACTTCAACCGTTAGCAAAACCACCATTGACATAACTATGTTAGACACGGTTGTGTTGCATCCTGCCATATAATTCACTGCTGACCTTGAAAAGGACCCTGGAAAAATAAGCAATGTACTCAAAATTAATCGCTGTTTCTTTCTTTCCCAGATTAGGATCTATGAAAAACATCGAGGGAAGCAAAAACAGAAAATGAGAAAAGGGAAGAAAACTATGATGTCGACAATAAGATTTATACAATATAAGACTCCAATTAGGAAAAAAGAAGACAAAAGGAGTCGTACAAAAGTTTACTATTCCAAATAGGATTTTACTAACTTATCGGATAAAACAATCACTAGTTACATCCAGTATCCCTCTTTGAGTTGATCATGCAATTATTAAAGTTAAATTAAGGCACAAATATACGTTTCTAGTTCTTAAAGGGGGCTATTCACAAACTTAATCATAATGATACCTGTTGCTACTATGCAAGAAGTCAAAGAACCAGCAATATTCATTACACCTAACGCCAACATTTCTTTATTTCCATCAATCGGGTAATCTTTTAAGGTTGCGAATGTTCTCCCAATAGCTATTGCTTCCTGATACATTGCACAGCATTCATGATTTCAACATGATAGTCTTAAAAATTCTTTAAAAAAAAGCTTTTGAAACTTCGCAAAGGTTTTACCGTCAAGCCAACCATCCCTGCAATGATTCCGATTCTTGCTCCTTTTACCAGGTATGTACCCGACCAGTAGATCTCATGCACTGATGATGGGTTTATTCCTTTCTCTATGTGCCTCACCTATATTTTTAACGTGTATAACTAACCCAGGAAGTGAAATAGTTTAAGAAAATATTTATCCTAGTTTGAGTACTTTCGCAGTTTCATTAATTAAATTAATCCAGCATATGGATTGTAGTAGACCTAACCCACGATATGCTGAGAGTTTGACAATTTAAGCCAATCCAAAATCCAATTGGAGAAGGGTCTAATAATTTCAGATATGAAAATAAACGAATAGTTTCTTTAATTTAAGTTTGAATAAATTGTTGTGTCTGTGTTCGTTGTCTATATTGCTGAAGCAAGGAAAGAAACAAAAATGGCATAGAAAAACATACTATGTTAACTCCTTTTTTATCAGCACGAGTTATGTAAACACAAAATGTAGATATGACAACTGAAATCATTGGAGAAATAGCTGCCACCCAGAATAGCTTCTTGTTCTTGTTCGCCTACAAATGCAGTATGCTGGAGGTGAGTTTAGAAATCTCTATTTTGTTTTTTTTTCTGAAAATATTTTTTTTAAAAGACAGTTCATCAGTTCTTACAATATATTTTGTAGTCAGAAGGAATGCCAGGAATACGATCCCTATAAGCACAGTCTCCCAGTTCCACTGAAAAATAATAATACCCAAAAAAATTTGTGAGCAGTACATTTTTCAAAACATTGCATAAATCTAAATTAATATATGAAACTCTTCCTTCCTTTGTGTTCGTTATTCATTCATTCGGAGCTAATGATTTACAGATGATAAATATTTTATTCTTACCCCATGGTGAACGTTACTCCAGACAGAGTGCATGACAGAAATAATGTCAGTTTTTGTGGTGAACTGTGAGATTCCAAGAAGGCCCTTCAGCTGTTGGAGACCTATTGTGATAGCTGCCCCTGCCATGAATCCTACCACTGCTGCATGTGATAGAAAGTCTACCAGAAATCCAAGCCTGGTAGTCCAAAAAAAGGAAAAGAAAAACTGGAGAATCACTTAAAGGGGAGTAGTATTAAATCATCAGTTCGGAATAACTTGTACAGAAAAACTTACAGGTAACGAATTTACAAGAAAACAAAACAAGTTATCCTAATACATGTATATAAATGAAAATAGTAGTCTAAACTCTAAAGTATGTCTACCTAAAGAAGCCAAGTGCGGCTTCAGTTATTCCTGCAAAGAAGGTAGCAGTGAAAGCAAGACGGAGGTACTCATGTGGGTTCTTCTTTGGATTAATTTCATTTTTGAGCATATCACCAAGCAGGAGTGACACAACTGCCACTGGTCCAATTGCTATATCCCTTGAGCTCCCCATTACCGCATAAATAAGAGGCGGGACAAAGCTCGTATCTACAGAAAACCAACATTTGAGATTATATGTTTCTATTTCCAAATGAAATTTGTTATTTTGAATGTATCAGTAATTCGTATTGTCATATAATATAATATTTGGGCAGAGTGCTGGCTTCTATCTTTCTAGCCCAAAATGATTGAATCTGTTTACCAGTAGAAGGCTACACAAAGCAATCTCACAAATCATATATAGCTGGTATAATTATTGCTTCTTTTTAGCATGAGATGACTGTCAAAGCCGCAAACCCGCAAATCACACCAGACCAGATGCTTAATTTCGAGCATATTGGCCACCAATATGGAAATGCCTTAGCCTGATATAAAAAACTTCGTTGTGCTAGATTTTTAATTGTTTAGTACAAAAAGCAAATTTTTGTTGGAATCATTTCGCTTAGGGTATAGCTATAATCTTTTCAAGGCTAATAAACAGTGTGAACCATTGGCAGTTCGTTCCTTTTGATTAGATAAAGACATAAGTATATGTCTACATTTTCAGGTTATGGAAATTCAAGACCCGGAATTTGTAGGTATTAATTTAACTAACTGATCCATAGTATCTCTATAGTTTAGTTACTAAACCATTTGAATTTGTCACTATTGTATATAATAAAGCAAATACTGTATACTGAACTTACAAAGTCCATAATTAGGTGGGACACCAGCAAGCTTTGCGTACCCGATATCCTAGTAGGAGAGAAACAGAATCTTAGATCTTGCAATAAATTTTACAAATGTAACAGCAGATCACTGCAATTCGACATGTATGAAGTGAAAGTTTGAAGTCAAAATGCTGGAGAACATATTAAATGCTAAAGAAATATCGTGAATGAAAATGCGGAGTACTGGTCGACTACTTTTTCCATCTTGTCATGTTTTTTCAACAGTAAAAAACATATGTAATTGAGGATCTGTATCTTCTGTTCTTTCTGAGCAAGAGCAGGACCCTGCTCTTATCGGTCCGGACCGTCCAAAAAAAAAACGGACTGCCCAGATGTGAAGTGCAGGGGCTGTATGTTTATAAGTTTAAAGATCTGATCTGTCTATTTTAGATTGAACGGACCGGATCAAAAGAGCAGGGCCTTGCTCTTGTTTAAAAAGAGCACCGGGTACCATTCCTGTAATTGCGTATCTTTCTTAATTATACATACTTTTAAAATTGATGGCCAAACCCTGAAAGTTTTCCAAAAATTAAAAAAAGAAACATTATTATACATATTCTTGAAGCACTAACTTAGTAACTTGTCACAAGTCATGTTGTGTTTATTGCATCAATGCCATTTTCCTAGGAATCCTGGAAGTATTATTTAACAAAGAGGACCAGTATCTATTAACTAGACATCAACAAGTGAAACTGTGAAAGAACATTAGTGATGCAAAACATGATGTGCCATGGTACAACCATATGCCCTAATTCAAATTAAGTAACAAGAAAACTATTCGGGGTACCTGAGGAATGCACAGGCTTGCAATTGTTAACCCGGCAATCAAATCTCCTTGAAACTTTTTCAAGTTGTAATCCCTTGCCCAACCTACAATGGGAAAAAAAGACTGCATTCCTAGCAAGAACCTTTTTCTTTTCGGTTGATCCTTGAACTCGTACAGTGGGTCGTCATGGAAAAATATCTCCTTAAATGTCACTGCAAAATCATGAAGAAGATGTTTTCTCTGAGGAACTTCGACCTTATGGCCATGGCTGCTATCATCATTTCCTATGTAGCGGGGTTGTGAGGAAATATCGCCGCCGATGTCAGAAATTGAGTTGTTGTTCATCATCAGGTCTCTAGTCAAGTGACCCAATATGGCCCTGAATTAAAGAAAAAAATAGAAACATAAATAATCAGGTTAGCCAATTACTCTCTTTTCGAAGTTGTAGATAAGAAAACCATCTTAATCCACAACATAATGTTTTTGTGAAAATGCTCTATTTAAGTTAAGAAAAGTCAAGTACTGTACTGTACTGTAATCTAAAGAAAGGTCAGAGATTTTCAAAAGAATAACTTCTTTGCCTCAGTTTTAGAAGAAGGCTCTTGAAAGTATCAGAGAACCAACTAAATAATGACAAACTGAATTAGGATAAAGATTATGCCTTTTATTTTAAAATACACAAAACTTTGCCTTTTGTAATAAAATGCAAAGAAAGAAGAGAAGAAATTGGCCTCACTTGTACAGGAGAACTACGCTTCAAAAGACAATTTGGTGTGGGGATGAGTAATGATGTCCAGATTCTTTTATACAGTAGTACAACTTCACATATTCAGGTCAATGCATATGAGAGAATCAAAACTGTTATCAGGTATGAACCTGGATACAATAGGAGCTTAGTTCAATATAATAAAAATAAATATTAAATGGACTATTTTATTGGAGGGAGCTGATACGTGAATATTATATTTGATACCGACTATTGATATCGATTTTATTATGCATCTTTAGTTGAATTATACTGCACATTATTTGAGTTATTATGTATGTTATTTTTTGTAATGAAATAATTATACATGTTGTCGATTTTATTATGCACCTTTAGTTGAGTTATCGTGCACGTTATTTGAGTTATCATGCATGTTATTTTTTATAATGAAATAGTTATACATGTTAATTTCTATACTGAAATAGTTATTATGATATAACATGCATAATAATTCAAATAATGTGCATGATAACTCAAATAAAGATGCATAATAAAATCAGTAACAATAATTGATATCAAATATGGTATCTACGAAATATTATTCTTTATTGAATGCCAATTCTTACCTTTTGTATAAAAACAGAAGTAACGTAGTATGCACTTTAGCTTTTATTGTTAATTAAATACAGCTATATGTCAACTTATCATCTTTCCAATTATTATGAAGTCATTTAGGATAAGAAGAGACAATTCTGGGGAATTAGGGGCTCAATAATTGTATTAGTTTATGTTTGAGATATAATTTAATTAGTGAGATGACAGGAATGCCACGTTTGGACTTGAATAATGCAGAAAATTTTCATAAAGGATCCAATACAGAATGGATTATACGTAATGACCTAGCATTTCTAAAGAAATTTACAAATGGCTGGGGCACTATTGTTAATAGCGTCCCTAAGTTTCATCCAATATTTTCTTTTTTTTTCCATTATTTGGAGTCTACTTCGGTGCAAAAATGGTCCTCCACTAGGGGCGTACTATTAGTAGCGCCCTTAGTGAGATCATATTTCATTGCCATTTCCATTTAATATTAATATACTTTAGTAATCTAAAATAGTATACATATGTATCTGTGTCCCCTTGGACACGTCTGGACTAAATTTTGGCTACTGATTAAAATATATTAAAAATCTTGGTCGTTGATTTTTCTGTAGAGATTAAGTGTGGCAAGTTATTTTGTGTAAAGAGCGGTTTTATGAGGTTTTTGCAATTGAAAGTGATTTTTCTCATATTGCAAGTGTTTTAACGACATTGTTTGTCTAAAATTTACGAGAAACAAGTGGTCTAGTGGTGGGGCGCAATGGCTTTGGGTGCTTGGGTTCGAATTCCATAAGATTATTTTTTTTTTGTCGAGTATATTAGAGGAGCTACTATTAGTCACGCCCCTAAATGGATGACATCGTTCTGGACAAACCTCAGAGGTTCCAGTTTAAATTCATCCAAGGGCGCTATTGTTATTCTCATCCTTGATTTGTCCTTCTACAATAATTGCGCCTCTAACTTCCTTCTAACTTGACGAGTTTGGCTCGCATTGCAGTGAGAGAAATTGCTTAGGGACGCTATTATTAGTCGCAAAGAGTACCAAGGCAAAGATTGGGAGGTGTTCCATGCCAAGTGGTTAAACATTTAGGAGCATTGCTTGGAACATTATGCTGACGTGGGACATCGTTTTCTTGAGTTGGCATGGAATAATTACTTGGCATGGTTCAATCGTGAGGGGATGCAAATCGTTTGGTGGTGTGTGTCAACTGTCTGAAGAGCTTACGAGATGCTCTCAATAGGACACAACACCACTCCTTCAACGGTCATTCACCATGCGAGGCGAAGTCGTGCAACAAGCAGTATTTCAAGGCATTTTTCCTACTTATGCGCGTTAATAATGAAAGTTCTAACATAATTTCATTTCAGGTGATTGACAATTTGACTCTTGCTAGAGATGTCATTGGAGCTTTGACCGATCGCGCAATGAAAGATTTTGCGAAGCGTGTTCTGAGAACTTGTCGGGACAACATTGAAGATATGCAGCATGAACATATTTTCAAAAATTTGATGCAAGAACACGGACTCACTGATGAGGGCTTGGAGCCAACAATAGCCAAGCATGTGCCTGTTCGGTCTCAACAATATTAATGGTTGGATCAACTAGTTGGTGACGAACATGCAAGTCAGATGCGACATGCTCCCTTGATTGAACCTCTACGCCTCTAGTTATCACAGGAGGGTATATGGGAGATGGGACAATTCTCGCAAGATGGGCAATTTGAACTCAAGTCATCCAGTCAAGGCGCTAATCAAGACGCATCACAACCCGAACCAAAGTGCACCACAAGAAACCTTAGAGCACCAGAGCCGTTCACTCCATCATATTATGATCATGGACGTGCTTGCAGTCGTGGTCGCGTGAACAAAGTTGATGTTTTTTTAAATTACTAGTTGCAAAACTTATGAACATGTTGTGTGCTCTTTTGTTAACTTCATTATCTTTTGAAGTTCGTATTAACTATTTAGTAAATTTATTATCTTTTATTATTTTTTATTGTGTCCTTTGGTAATTTATTATCTTTTGTTTGTGAATTTTAAGTGAGTGGAGCCCAATTTTTTTGAAGTTGTCAGTTTCAACTAAGAGCGCGACTAATAGTAGTGCCCCTAATTTGTATCAATCACTGACAAGTCGACCCAATTTGCACAAAACAAGAGCATTTCATTCACTAACAAGTGGGTCCATATAGCATAATAGTTGGGACATGACTAACAATAACGCTCCTAGAAGATTTAAACTGGGACCTCTCGAATTCTTTCAGAACTAATTCATCCACTTTTGAGTGTGACTAATAATAGTACTCCAAGTAAACTGACAAAAAAAAATGGTCTAGCAGGATTCGAATTCAAGTCATTCCGAACCAAACAATCCAAAGACATTGCGCCACATTACTAGATCATTTGTATTTATCATTAACTCTAAACCAATAATTGCACTTATAACACTTTCAATTGCTATTGTGTAGGAGACTTTTGTTATCGTTGACCAACAATATTCCATTGTGCATGATGAAACTTGTACGGACAATTCTCCTAGTTGCAGTTTAGATGTAGTTGTGGGTTCAGGTTAGAGAATGAAAAAAAGGTATCATCAGAGTACAAGAGATTTCAAAGCAAGAAATGCAATGCATATGTATGTCCTATCCTAGCTGCTAGTAGCGGCAACTGCAACCGTTGTAATGAGATCTTCTATCGCGTAACAAAAATATCGTGCGTGCTGCATAATAAATTTCAACTTTTGATTTGCATCGAAATTCGTACGAGCTAAATTTTATAATATCAGACTTTCTCTGAATCAAATTTGAGCCGTCTATAGCTTACAATGTAGAAAATCTGAGCCGCTCATCTCTGCTGCGCGGCAGAAGAATTGCTTCCGCAACCGTTAGGAGCTCTTCCTCTATCTGCTGTTGTTTATGGCCAAATCTGTCCTTCTCTCTTTCCTTCTTTTCTTTGAAATTGAATTCCTCAAGGGTGAGGTAACTATAAGTTATAACTTTATGTAGATGTGGAAGCAAAAAGTCTAATTTCACTAATAACTCAAACATTTTTTCTTTCAGTTACTTTTTCATTTTTCTGTTACTCCAGCGTGTAAGATCTTAGAAAGGATTAATATGCGAACAATATCACAGTATGCTGAAACCTACCACTGAATATGATGCTTCCCTAATTCAGGAAAGGACAAGAACAAGGGATATGCGAGTCCTGATTGGTACCAGTTCAGTTCTAGCTGGTACAACAGGTTTGAAATTGACACAGACCTAAACAGGCATCAGACTAGTATGGAAAACGAATTATTATGTACATTGTTGAGACTCAACATAATAAAAATGGTATTTTAGTACTTCAGACATTCAGGGTATTGACTATTTTTCCATCTTGAACAACATAATCAATTATAATCTTTCTTATACTTTCCAGGTATATCTTTCTTATATTTTGAGAACAGTTACATAAAAGTTATCTTTTTGGATATATAAGATTTCCGAAACTCCCAACCTCTATTACTAAAAGGCTTAACAGAAAATTGTGTGTTCACGAAAGATTGAATCCATTACTTCACTGAAATTATTCTAATTAGTTACTACTAGCCGTTTGCAAGAGCCCGGAGTTATCTGGGGAGATTCATATATAACTACATTTCTTCAAAATAAAATATAATTTTGAATAATTAATCTTATTCAGAATGACTGGGCAGTGCCATCACATCATTAAAAAGTCATAAAAAGAAGGAACAGAACCCCGTCTCCTTTAAGTACAAAATTAGTGATTAAATACTTGCAAATACAACTTGATACATGATTTTGTAAGCCAATAAAATACAAGCTGAGGCCCAATTAAATTAAAAACGAGCTGGATAAATGATTTTTGACAAATCGAATTCAGTGTGTTTAAGAAAATCACGGCACCAATGCCCAAGTCCAAAAATATGCAAAAACTAAAGTTCAACTACCAATTGGAGAAATGACAGGAAAAGTGATTAAAAAAAAGGAAAAGGTCCAATGAAGAGAAAGGTTACCTTTTAATGGGATGAAGTGTCAAAAAGGATGAAGTGTCAAAAAGGGTGAGTTTGGACTTTAGAGCGAATCAATCATGAGAATTTTGTTGTTTGACTATTAAAAAAATTAAGAATGTCATTCGTGATTCACGTTTCAAAAGTTTGATATTCATGATTTTATTTTTCTGCGTTCTGCGTTCAACGTTCAGGCTAAACGCATGCGTTCATGCTGAAAAAACAAACGACAAAAATAATTAAGTATGGTGCAAAATTACAAATCTGCGTTCACGTCTGAAAGTTGCATTCAGGCAACGTTGTGAACGCTGCGTCTGAACGCACGCTCAGACGCTGCATTTAGACGTGAACGCATATTTCAAAAGTACTTGATATTTCTTTTGCTTCGTAAACTCGAGTGACCTCTATTTTTGAAAGAGTGCGTTTAGAAAGCACGTCTGAACGATGAACACAAAAAAATAAAATAATAACTGTCAAATATTTGAAAATAAAATTATAAATATAATTTTTTTTTTTTTTTGAGACTCAGACAAAAAAATTTCAATCATGACTTCCCAACTACCTAGCTCTCCTACCGACCAGAACACTTTCTTATTATACCCTCATGGAAACAGAAATAAGACGGATCTTTTTTTATGGGAAGAGATGGTAGTAGATAACACCTCGATTTTTTTTTTTGTTTATTCATTGTTCGCTCAATTTTGTTTAATAAATATTGTGATTACATTAATATTTCATTAACTTTTTCACAATGAAAGAAAATAGATAATCATGTTTTTATGTGATTTGCAGATGTGCCTTGTTAAAATTGTGAAACAGAATAACTTATTTATTAAATAAAACTACTTATTTAGCTATTTGTCAAAAAAATGAATACTGGATCGACTTTTTTTATGTGAACTGCTTTCATGACTATCCTTTATAATATCAATTCTCTCGTACTAATTCTCTATTGCACATCACTAGCATTATGCGACGTATAGATTATTTGATAAATTAGAATTTTTGTCGATGGGAGCTGATACAGTGATACGCGATTTGATATCAAATCGATACACGCATTCAGTTTCCGTCAAAATCGTCTACATTTTGTGCAAACTGTCATCTCCAGTTGCTACTTTGTTATACACAATTGATATGCGTGTCGCTATGCATGTTAAACGCGTTATAATGCATGTTATTCGAGTTCGGCTGCATGCTAATTTATTATGGATTTTCATTTCGTATACATGTGAATTTTGTATGCATAACAATCAGATTTTGTATGCATGCATATTAAATTAACATACACAACAATAGAAAAATGATGTATGATGTTTAAGCTGCATTACAATAAAAAAAACTATCATAACAATTAGAATAATATGCACAACAACTAAATAAGTATGCATGTGTTTTCAATTAACATGCATAACAACAGAAAAATAAAGTTTAAGCTGCATTACATCACAAAAACTACTATAACAATATGCATAACAACCAAATAAGTATGCATAGTAAATCAACTAACAAGCATAACAACAGAAAAATAAAGTTTAACATGCATAACAACTAGAATAAAGTAAGTATGCATAATAAATCAAATAACATGCATAACAACTAGAATAACATACACGACACTATAATAACATGCATAACAGCTTATAGCCAAAATAAGTATGCATAGTAAAATCAATCAACATGCATGACAACTAGAATAACATGTCTGACAATCATATTTTGTATGCTGGCGTTTTCAATTAACATGCATAACCAAAATAAGTATGCATAGTAAAATCAATCAACATGCATGACAATTAAAATAACATGTCTGACAACCATATTTTGTATGCTAGCGTTTTCAATTAACATGCATAATCAAATAAGTATGCATAATAAATCAACTAACATGCATGACAACTAGAATAACATGCCTGACAACCATATTTTGTATGCTGGCGTTTTCAATTAGCATGCATAACAACAGAAAATGAAGTTTAAGAGGGGAAGAGATCACCAAGATGGAGTAATGATGCACGCGCGAGAGAGAGAGAGAGAGGAAACATGCGTAATATGAAAAGAAATTGGAGATCAGAAGTTGGAAATGAGCTTCTAGCGATAAGAGCGTCCAGCGACAGAAGATCTCCAATCGGTATCGATTGCGTATCAAATTCAGTATCGCTGGAACATTTTCCTTTTGTCAATGTAATATGTAAGGATTCGGATCAATGGGTATGGAGGGAGATAACTTAGGGTGATGAGAGTGGTCTGAGTTAACAATGAGTGTTAGCTGGTGAGGGCTTTTTCCTCATTTATTTCAAAAAAAAAATGTGAATCTTTATGCGATCAAACGATCTACTTGACACCACACATAATGGTGAGGGCTTCCAAAACCTTTCAAGAGGGCAACACCAAACTTGCAAAGTAACGATCTTGCTTGACAACACAATCCAAAGCAAGGATGACCTACTTGACAACACAACGTAGATCACCAAACAAAATAGAAACAAAAGTTATCACGAACCGACAATTAAAAAATATATATCGTAAACATTCTCTCCGGTTTGAATGCTTGAAGAAGAGGCTTCAGTGCTCTTTCATGTGCTTTTTGTGTTTGTAAACTTGAGGAATGACTTTCTTAGTCTACTCGGGCGTATGAACCAAGTTTATATAGACATAACACATTTTGGATCTTAAAATCTTAAATCAGGAATGCTTTCGTTACATAAATCTTGCAACTCGTTATGGAATTCGTTATAACGGGTTAGCACCTTTCCAGAAATGCCTTTGTCTGCGTCTCTGACTGTGGGGTCAATTCTTCAGGAATCTTTTGTGACAAATGAGGAATCCGTTGTGACGGGTGAGGAATCTATTATGACGGGTTGTCCATGCGTTACTATAACACAATCCTCTGTCTTTTCCTACTCATCACTTTATCTTGTGGGTCCTTCCTCCAGGAACCTGTTGTAATGCCTTGAGAATCAGTTGTGTCGGGTTGCAATCCGTTATGACCGGTTTGGCTTGCGTTACTGTAACGGGAGCCTTTGTGAGGCTCTATTTTGCTTGTCTCTCTTGCCATTATGCTCCTCTTGACTTGTATATGCTCTTGGTGGCATTTGCCATAATCAATTGTACTTGTTTAAATCTCCAACTTATCGATTCAATTGTGCAAGGTTAGTACTGATTTATTTTATAAATTGTCAAACTAAAGAAGAGTTTAAGTTAATAGTGTATTCAACCCACAAAATATGAGAAATTTTTTATTGGAAACAAAATAAAAATAGTAAGCTAATATATTGATCTCGTATTTGATTCCTTCATCGATTCTAACAGGACGGATCCAGTCGGATTAAGTTTGCATGTTATTTTTGTTGTTATGCATATAATTGACTTGACGCTCGACTAAAAATGGAGATCGATACGCTCATTGATGCGGATTGGATGAATTCAGTTGCATTCACTTTGAAAATTATTCTAATTATTATGCATGTTATTTTGGTTATTATGCATATTTTTTTTGTTATTTTGAATGTAATTAACATGTAAAATAATATGAATAATATGCATAGTAACACATTTATCTAATATAATTGACATGCATAATAACAATCTGAATATAAATACTATCAAATGCATAGTAATACAAATAACATGCATAATTAACGCAATTAACTTGCACAAGTCATATTAGTTATGTTATTATGTACATTATTAAATTGTTATGCATGTTATTAGAAGCACAATAACAAAAACAACATGCATAATAATCAAAACGACATGCATAATAACTAGAACAATTTTTCGTCGTAACTCAAATGGACGCGTTCAGTGCGCGTATCTTTGACAGGATCGATGCGCAGGTGGGCGAAACATTTTCCATAAAAATATTAGCATTCAAATAATAATTCAATTAATCATATTTCTCATAAAGAAATACGTTATTTTACTCAAAAGAAAGAAATAAGTTATTGTAACATCTTGAAAGAATCTTCCGAACATGATGTTATCCAATTACCATCTTAAACTATTAGAAACAGTTGCTAATTTTTTTATAAACTAATTATTTTTCAAAATAATCCTACCAACTTGAAAGACCTACAAGTAGGGCATCGTGCTAAGCTCAACAACTCACCTGAAATGAGGGCTATTTAATTGTAGGAGAATTGTTTAGTTTGACCTCATCTTAGGAAACAAGATCTTCTACAACGTGGTATGGACAGCACATCCACTGTGGGTCGTCCGATTTTGTTGAATTTTGTGCCTACCAAAACTTAAAAAATCCACCCTTCATGCACTCATCTTAAACGATCTATTTCTATCGCGCAGAAGATCCTGACCAATCGTTTCATGTTGCGCGATAGATGATAAACTTCCCACCTGAATGTTTTAGTTCGTTCTGTTTCGACTAGATAATTAAAGAAAAGAAAAAATTTGAATGCTTCACTAGCTGAATACACCTAAGTATTTCTACTAGTAATGATTGATGAAATTAAATCTTAAAAAATGAAAAAATAAAATTATTTTATATTATTATAAGATGAAATTGAATCTTAAAGAAATCTCCAAAATGTGACAACTCAATCCTGCATGATGTCTGGCTCTTTCCTACATGCTGTCAAGTAAGATTGCAATTATACTTATTTTTCAAGATAAGAAAAAGAAAATGATACAATTATACTTCACAAATGACAACTAGATATATGATGTAATTATATTCGACCTAACGACAATATGATTGAATTTAAAAACTATAGCAGGTAGTGGCGACCTATCAACTTAATTAGCCCTATTGCAATCTGAGATACTATTAACAAGCACACAACATTCGATTAACTAATATGAAACCGCTCTCAACCTTAACCTACTTTGCTCCCGTTAATTTGATGAACCGAGCCAGACGAAATCTTACTTTAAAGATTCCATTGTCAGTCATGGTAGGGACAACTTGAGAGCAAAACATGGTATACATTATATATATATATATATTTTTTTTAAGAAAAAGGAATCGATTAGCGGTCCTTCAATTTTAGTTCTTCACTTTTGTCATTCTAATTAATTTTGTCAAAAAAAAATCAAAGAATCAAAAGTGAATAAAAATGAAAAATTGGTCCGCGCACATTTTCTAAACGTTTCCGTCCTACACACTATCCTGAATATTTATTACAAAATATGGTGCAGACTAAATAAAATTTGTGTGCATATAATATAAAATATGTGTTCACATTAGTTGAAAATGATGTCATACTAGCTGTTTCAAGTCTGTTTTGCACAGAATAGACGCGCAGACTAAATAAAACATGTCATGTTAGTAGAAAAAGATGTTCATACTAGCTGTTTCAAGTTTGTTTTGCATAGAATGAGATGCAGATTAAATAAAATAAGTATGCAAATTAAATAAAATGTGTTCGAATTAGTTGAAAAAAGTGTTCTAAACGTTTTGTTGTTGTTTTCTGCTGCAGTGTTGTTGTTTTTTAGCGGTAAAGCGTTCTTTTGTAACTATGGTAAGAATTGATATTGTTATCTTCTTTTTTGTGGCATCTTTTTGTTTTATTTTTTAGTGCATAGTTGACGACAGTAGTAACAGGAGTAAAAATGCTGGAGTGCAAAAAATATAGATTATTCGTTTGAAGAAGTTATCAAGTACGCGACAGCAGTACTTGATAACTTGAATAACACCAGCACGCGACGGCAATACAGGAAGACAAATCAAAAAGAGTAAATAAGGAGAAAGAAGGGAACATAGAACCGAAAGAAAGAAGAGAAGAGAAGAGACTGCAAAAAGCAAATTAAATCAGTTGAGGAGCACTGCAATAGTAGCGGCAAAAAAAGAGGCAAGGCCACAATAGAAAAACAACAGAAGTAAGGAGGGAGGGAAGCCGCGAGAAATTGGGCTGAAAGAAGGAAAACAAAAGAGGAAAGAATTGAAAACTGAGGTAAAGACACGCATCCAATAAGGGAAGTAACACGTAGGCAGGAGCAAAACAAGGGCGAGAGAAAAAAAATGTCACTGTAGAAGCTATAGTATGAATGAACAGTAATTCATATGGCACAATGTTATAGTTAGGTATAAAAATAATTGAAAGGAATTGTCCTAGGGTTAAAAAGAAATATCGCCGAGGCACCACCTTACTTCGTCCATGACTCCATGTTGGAAATGAGTAATTCTGTCCATTGTTTATCGTGTGTCCGTGCATTGTTGTAAATTTTCATGCGTTTAGTATGATTCGCATGAATTTGACGTGCCGCAAAGTTTAAATCATGTGCTCCACCTGGTTATTAAAAAAGAGTTAAATCATGTGCAAATATAATCTACGTAAGAGAAAAAAAGTTATATAGGATTCACTACCATAGGAAAATTCTTAACGTCCCAAAGAACCATTTACATTTGTTCATAATTAACCCTTCCAACACATCAAATTTGTGTACGTGAATTGTACTAGGCTCATCAAAATTCATGCCAGCACCCCAGACAATCATTAGTCGATTGCTTTCTACACAGCGAGCCTCTAGATGCAAAGCTAAAGTGGGCATTCCTGTCACACGCACAAAGAGAAAAAAGGGGTAAAATGCTGAATACAAACCAATATTTGGTCCGAACCACAGTAAAAAGTTCCTATATAGCTATGGACATCCCAAAAATTACAATCTTCCGGCTGCAAATCGGTTACCTCATTTTCTCTCGATCTTTTATCTTCGCAATCTAATACTCATATTTACAAAGAAGTATAAAAATGACATAATTATCATGATTTGCGAGGTGATCGGTTCTTAAGTGACATCATCAGCTTTTGCCTCTCTCCTTCTACCTCAGCGAACTGGACGCTAAGTTGTGAGTAACGGCCATGCATCTCTTGTAATTCACACTCGACAGTTGCATGTATTTTCTTTAGTTCAATCATGTCTTGAATAAGTTCATTTATGTCTCTAAAACTTTGGAATATTGCCTCCTCATCATTGTGTTGCTTCAAGAATGAGCTGTTCAACCAAACAAATTGAAAACAATAACTAATCGAGGTTAATAACAAGGCATTAATTGGGAGTAGAATTCTTGTGAGTATCATTCCCGTGGTTTTGGAAAATTCCTTGGGAAAGATGCAAGAAGCCAAGTTGATTTATTTTTAATCCAGAACTATAGATAGATAAAAAGATATATATAGAGTAAGACTATGGTAATACGCATATGACACTCCCTTTCGTCCTATGCATGTTTAATTTGCTTAAAAATTGAGATTTAAGTTGCTAAATAAATTTTTCATATCAATATCTTGTAGAAAATCAAATTTTGTGGCTTTTAGAACTTTTTGCTATTTTTTAATATTTTTTAAACAACCCATTTTAATATTAAAAAAGTGCAATTTTTTGAGCTATTTCCAAAAATATTTAAAAAATAGCAAGAAAACTCTAAAATCACGAAATTTAATTTCCTACAAAATTTTGATATGAAGAATTCATTAAGCAATTTAAATCTCAATTTATTAAAAAATTAAACATGCATAGAACGAAAGGGATGTCCTATCATCCTATGCATATTACTTCAGTCTTGCTCTAGTATATACATGTGTGTGTGTGTGCAGGAACGAATCTAGAGCTTAATTAAGCCCGCATACAATTAGGCCTGGGCATCGAAGTTGAGATCAAGCCCGGGCACAAATTCTCTATAACCCACTAAAATATCATTAAAAGCCAATTTTTTACCAATAAATAATTAAAAATCAAACTTTTAAAAAACGTTTAACGGTGAGGTGATCGCTTAACGATTTAACGTTTAAACGAAATTATACGAAAGTTAAATTTAAAAACGGCCAACAATTTTTTATCTATTATTTATTTATTTTAGACCAAATTATGGTGCAAACATACACACTTTTTGTCATCTGTATGACTATATGTAACTATGTACTATATAATATATTTAACATTAAGCCCGAGCACTTGCCTTTTAATAAGTCTGCCACTGTATGTATGTATGTATATATACATATATATATATATATATATATATAGAGGAGGGATCTATAGCTGCCAAACTTACAACCGCTTCAATGATAGCAAATGTAAATGACCGATCTAGACCGTTGAAAACATTCTCCATATTAATATAGACTTGGAAACCAAATTTTATATTTTTTTACTATTTTATCGGATGTATTGAAAATTTATTTATCTAACGATTTACAAACATCCAATTTTCAACACTTCCGATAAAATAGTAAAAAAATTCAAAAAAATATAAAATTTGATCTCCAAGTCTACATTAGTATGAAGAATGTTTTCAACAGTCCGGATCGACGATTTACATTTGATATGATGGAGCGATTGCGAGCGGCTACGATATGAATGACAACTACGAATCCTTCCTCATATATATATATATATATGCATATATATACATACATATAGAGTGAGGCTATGGTGTTCCGCAAAGCACGTGTTTTGCGATTGTGGACCCTTAGATCTTCGAATATCATGTTGGCACGAATCACAAAGCGTGATCCAATGATCCACAATTGCAAAGCACGTGCTTTGCGGAACACCATAGCCTCACTCCATACGTACATATATATACATATATACATATATATATAACTGAGTTATGGTGCTTGATCAAGCATAAAAGAGTCGGTGCTTGATCATTAAATTACACAAACTGGTGGTTAAAATTTCGATTTTTCATGTTCAATAATTTATTTATAACAAATTCTTGTGAGATATCAAAATATTCTATTTTTCGAATTTTGTAAGTATTTGTTTTGGATTTTTTAAAATGACTAAAAAATAGTATAAAATAATCAATTCTTATACATAAAATGTCACTTTCACAAATCCAAAACAAATACTTACAAAATTCTAAAAATAGAAAATTCTAGCATCTCACGATTTTGATATAAAGAAATTGTTGAATATGATAAATTGAAATTTTAACCGTCCGTTTGTTAGATTTGATGATCAAGCACCTACTCCTTAGTGCTTGATCAAGCACCATAACCCATATATATATATATATATATATATATATAGGAGAAATCCGTAGCCGCCAAACTTTCAACCGCTCGCAACCGCTCCATGATAGCAAATATAAATGCCCGATCCGTACCGTTGAAAACATTCTCCATATTAATATACACTTGAAAACCGAAATTTACATTTTTTTTAATTTTTTTACTATTTTAACGGATGGATTGAAAATT
Source organism: Eleocharis quinqueflora (assembly GCA_964058865.1). Taxonomy (NCBI): domain Eukaryota; kingdom Viridiplantae; phylum Streptophyta; class Magnoliopsida; order Poales; family Cyperaceae; genus Eleocharis; species Eleocharis quinqueflora. The sequence continues at coordinate 112,749 of CAXKVX010002356.1, forward strand.
TATTTATTTAACGATTTACAAACATCCAATTTGCAACTCTTTCGATAAAGTAGTAAAAAAATTCCAAAAAATATAAAATTTAGTCTTCAAATCTACATTAGTATGGAGAATGTTTTCAACAGTTCAGATCGACCATTTACACTTGATATGATGGAGCAGTTGCGAGCGGCTACGAAATGGATGGCGGTTACAGATTCCTCCTCATATATATAATATATATATATACTTATATGGACCGAGAAGAGTGGTCAACTCGCATATTGTACAAAATGGAGATGATTTGGGATTTCATATAACATACCTCTGAAACCTTGTATCATTTCGTTTTTTTTCTTGCAGTGCTTCAGCAAGCTCCAGTTCTAAAGCCAGGACTCTTTCCAATGCATTTCCAGAGCCTGCCAATTCTTTAAATGAAGGGAATACATTCCCCAAATGCTCATTTGCCTTCATTCCAAATTAATACAAAGTTAATAAGAAGTTCAAATAATAATAATGTCAATCTTGCCTTCATTACCCAAATCGTTGAATTTACCATGTCAAGTTGTGATAAGGATCTCTCAAGACCATGAAGAGAAGGATCAATTATATCAGCTTCTAGAGGAAGAATAGAGGAGAGGTTATCCTTCTTCAACTTCTCGAGCTACAAATTTAAATTTCGTGAAATTAAGATTAATACCATTCCATTGGTTCAAATGTTGGATACAATGTGCGATATATCATGTATGGCATAGAAAATCCCAATTGTGTGCTCAGAATTTAAGACTATATCACATGTACCTTCTACATCTTTGCAGAGATAAACTGTGACTATGTGACAGAGGTGTACTTTGGCTTATTTTGGAAAAAAAGAGCAAGGATATACCAGAAACTTATTTGTGCTTTGTAGGGTATGTGATATTTTCTATATTTTCAGTGACATTTCTCATTTTTCAGGGGCATACATGATATTCTAGCATTCCTGAGAAGTACAGTAGAAAATGCTTCCAGCTTAAACATAACAAATACTGTACCTCTTTCTGAAAAAGGCTCAATCCAAACTTTAACTTTTGATGCTTCTCAAAAAGTTCATCTTTTGTGGTCTCATTGATTGCATTACTTGTTATGTTCTGTCAAACAGCAGATTATATTAATCTCAAAAGAAAAAAAGGGCAGCACCATGCACGTAGCTCCCACTTGCGCGCGGTCCGGAGAAGGGTCGGACCACTTTGGGGTATTTGTACGCAACCTTTCCCTGCATTTCTGCAAGGGGCTGTTTCTGCGACTCGAACTGTGACTGGTCACAAGGCGACAGCTTTGACCGTTGCGCCAAGGTTCCCCTTCCACATCTCAAGTGAGAGCCAGCGCATGTCATCTTACACGCCAACCCAAACGGGAGGCCCTTATTAACGACATGAACCAGAAATCATGGACTTACTAACATATATATCTAAATGATAAACAATGTTTTTCATTGAGCAGAAATGACTAAACAGGCCCAGATCTTTCAACACTTGATTAATTTAGAAAATTTCATACCAGTTCACTGCAAACCAGGCACACAACAGTTAAGTTAGCTACGGTTAAATTGGTTACTGGGAAATGGCTCATTAACGGAGTGCAGCGGTTAACATTGTCAATATTGTCCTTAAAATAGACAGTCCATCACATTGATCTAACATTTGATTGTTTTTTGCAGAAATCTAAGAAAATACACAAACTGCAACCATCATGAACTGTTGGCGAAACTCAAAAAAAGAAAGAATAAAATAAAATAAGTTAAACAAAACTAAATAACTGATACATGTTAATTACCTTGGGTACTTGTGAACTTAGGAAAGAGCCGGCAAGAGGTGTACGCCTGTTAACACCTGTTACATCTCTGTCATTCCCATCCAACAGATCATCACCACCTCCAAGAATTTTCTCTATTGACCCTCCATTACTTGCACCAGAATGAACATTTCCATTCTCTGACGATGCCATGTTTTCCATCAGTCGTTTGACAAGATCAAGCTCAACCTTTATCTTTCGTCTCTCCTCATTGCACTCATGAAAACATGTCTCTAGCTTCGATTTCTCTTCCTTGCAACAATCAAAGCTTAGAAGAGTACACTCTAATTCAGTCTTCAAATTGTCATATGCACTAACTACCTCTCTTCTATCAGTTCTTAATGACTGCATCTCAGCCTCCATTTCAGAAAGTGAGATGGAGAGCTCCTCAACCCTCTTTGCAAGAACAATCTCATTTTTCTTCCCAGTTTCAACCTCATCAAATGCAGTTTGCAATTTCATCAGCATTTCTTCAGCATATTTTTTCGAGACCCCTAACTGATTCTTCAATTCTTGTATTTTCGATTCGTATTGTTCTCTTATAAACACAATTCTAAGCGATCCTGTTTCCCGCTTATCAGTTACCTGATTACTGCTCTCAGTGTCTACCTTCTCTTTCAGATCCCTTAAGTGGATTGACAGGTTTTTGTACTCCTCGGTTTTTAGGGTTTGTTCAGATAGCCTACGGGTGAGCTCTCTTTGGTTCTCTCTCAAACCTCCCAATTCAATTCTTGATTCATTCAATTTGCACATGATAGAATGCTGCTCTTCCAATTTACATCCGAGTACTAAATTCAAAATATCTGCTTCTTCTTTTGAAACTTGTACAGATTCCAATTCCTCTTTGATCTGCAAAATTTGATCCTGTTGATTATAATCAACATTTTCAATTTCATTCCTTGATGCATTAAGTTGAGAATACAGCTCCCGCAGTTGACATTGCATATAGCTGGATTCAGCATCACTTCCAATCAATCCCTCAAGAACAACCAACAGCCGGTTTTCAAATTCAGTTTCTCTCTCCCTCTGATTTTCTTCGTGGTGTAGCATTAGATGTTGCATTGAAATATTAGCCTTCTCCAACTCCACTATCCTTCCCCTCAGCTTAGTTTTCTCCTCGAGAAACAAAATCATCTCCTTCTCCTCCAGCCTTGTTGCAAGACCACTTGCAGTAATTTCAAGTTCCTCCCGCATTTCCTTTTCCATACGGACATGTTTATCTGCTTCTTCCAGGTCAAAGTTTAAGTTGCGTATCTCATTTTCCAAATTTTCTTTGTTCCTCTCTAGCTCCTCTTTCACATTAGCAGTGTCATGCAGTTTATGCATAAGATGGGTGCACTCCTCTGTGGCTTGCTTTAACTCGAATTCAACAAACTCCAATCTTGATAGTAATTCTGAGTTTTCTCTTTCAAACCTCTGAGTGGCCTCTTGCATCTCCTGTCTTAGGTTTTGGATAACTTTATCTGAAAAATCCAGCTTGGTTGTACAATCTTTTAAATCTGCTTCAGCCCTTTTGAATGAAGTTTCATATTCAACATTCCTCTCTTGAATAATTTTCAGCTCATTTTCCAAGTTTCTCTTCTCCTCTTCGCAAGCAAAAATATCGGCTTTTGTTTTCTCAAACTCATCTCTGATAATGTCAGAACTCTCCAATTTCAAAGTAAGATCTCTGCTCTTTCCATTTACTTGCTGCAACTCTCCTTCCAGCAACTCCAACTTCGCCAGCAACTCACTATTGGCCTCTGGGCTGATTTTGATATTCTCCCTTACCTCCTCTACTTCATTTTCAAGTTTTTCAACAGTTCTGCCCGAAATTTCTAAATTTATTGTGGATGCTTTTAGCTCTGATTCAGACTTCTGTAAAGAACTTTCAAGAGAAGCATTGGTTTCTCGTAAAACCACTATCTCATTTTCCAGTTCTTTCTTCACTTCTTTAGTTCTCTCAAGTTCCTCTTTGAATGTTTCCGACTTCTGCATAAGATCCAAGTTTTTGCCTTTCAATAGCTCTAACTCAGCTTCGAGTGACTCCAATTTAGAAAGGAACTCAGCATTGTTCTTCACAAGTATTTGCTCAGCCTCTGAGCTAATGCTGAAGCTTCTTCTCACCTCTATCAACTCTCCCTTCAGCTTTTCAACAGCCTTCATTGACAACTCTAGCTTTGTGTTGGAAGCTTCTAGATCAGATTCGGCCTTCTTTAATGAATTTTCAAGAGCAATTTTCACTTCCTGCAAGTTCTTTAAATCACATTCCAGTGTTCTATGCAACTCTTGGGAACTCGAGAGATCCCTTTTAGTCCTCTCTAGTTCTTCACGAATGCCATTAGAGTCTTGTACCCTTTGCATGAGATCCCGGATTTCACCGGCAGCTTGCTGAAATTCCATTTGCTTTAACTCCAGTTCCGACAATAATTTCCTGTTCTCTTTTTCATGCACAACTTCTATTTCCTGGCTGATCTTAAGTTTCCCAGTTACTGCTTGTATCTCTGATTCTGCTTTCATCAGCGAACTCTCAAAGGCAACCTTTGTTTCAACTAAAACTTGTAACTCATCCTGGAGGATTCTCTTATCCTCTTCACATTTCAAAAGACTCATTTGCATCTTTTCGAGTTCCTCGCTCATGAAGCTGGACTCTTGAAAGTTTTGAACTAAAGACTTCCGCTCATCAGTTACATGCTGTAACTCAACTTCCAGCAACTTTAACTTTTCCATCAATATCCTGTTCTCTCTCCCTTGTATTTCTTCAACCTCCAACCTGGCCTTGTGCTTCTCTGTCAGATCTTGCAACTCTCTCTGGAGAGTCTCGATAACCTTGCTCGAAAAATCCAGTTTTGTTCTAGAAGCCTCTAGATCAAACTCAACATCTCTCAACTTCACACCATAGTCAAGCTTCATTCTCTCCACCATTTCCCTTTCTGCATTAAGCCTGTTAATCTTTTCTTTCAAAGCACGAATTTCAGCTTCAAGTTTCCCCTTCTGTGTGCTTTCTTCTATATACAAACCCTTCAGTTTATCTCTTTCTTCAGTTAGATCATTTAGCTTGGCCTCCAAAATTTGAACTCGAACTGCTAGATCATCACACTTCGCTACATATTTTGCTTCAGTCTCTTTTGAACTTGTGTTTGATTCATGCAACTCCATTTCCAATTCAAGAGCTTTGTTCTTAGTTCTAATCACCCCATTTGCACCATTCACTGCTCCAATCAGTAGCTCTGAGAAAAAGTCCAACTGGACCATAGCCACATACATTGCTAGTGTATCATCTTCTTGGTACAAATTTATCTCAGTGCATCTTGAAATTTCTTTTTTTCCCCCATCTTCCAACTCCCCAATCAAACAGATTTGGTTATTTGAGTGGCACTTGTCGAAAGACACCTGTTCAAGGTTTGGGTTCAAATTCAAATTTAAGTTGGAATCAGAGTGCTCAAACGGCTGCTTAGCTAAGGTTTCGTTGGACTCGTATATAGACAAGACCTGAAAAGACAGAAGTTCAAGATCCTTCTGTAATCGGTCTACAGCCACAGTGTAGTTCTGACGGACCCTCTTAAGTGTGTTTTCGGATGCCACTGCCCTTCTTTCTAGCTCTTTGTTAAGAATCTCCAGGCCCTTCTTCTCCTCTACAGAACGCACCATTAAACCATTCATTTCTTCGTGCAACTTCTCAACCTGGGACTGGAGAAGAGAAATTGTGTACAGATGGGAGGAATGGTCATCTCTTAGGGTTCCTAATTCCTTGACTGTTTCTTTATGGCTATCCTCCAGTTGGTGGATGTACGATTCATAGTACCTCTCCATTTGATTCATTTTCTTCACCAATAATTCATTTTCAGTTTTTGATTCCTCTAGCTTTTGCAACAACTCACACATTTTTTCTTTCTTAGTTAAAGGGTCCTCTTGATTTATAACCCAATCTGACTCATCCTGGGTTCTCAAGTCCTGTTTTAGGTTTCCAATGGCCCGCACAAGAACCTCAAAATCAGTATCAGCACACATACCCATACACGCTTTGTCTCGGATTTCATGCACCTTATCCTCAACAAGCATTAACAGGCTAGTGGATCCATTATCCAAAACTTGGCAAGAGGATTTAGCAGATTCCAGTTCTCTGATATCCCTCTTCAAGTTCGAACACTCGGTCTTTAAAGACAATACCTCTTGGACAAGGGATTGACCTGAGTCGAGTTCAAGAGTCAGTTGGTGTGCCAAAGCCTGTGTCTCAGCCCCAAGCTCATCAGTCATCCTCTGCAAAGACTTGGCCTCAGACTTCAACTCGAGAAAAGCTGCTTCAGCCACCTCCAGTCTAACTCTTAACCGGTTGTTCTCTTCATAAGCAAATGTCAAGTCATTGTTGTCAGAGAAGTCTGATGCCCAACCATGAGTCCAGTCATTACTTCCCTGGGTTGAGAGACGGTTGGGGTTCAAGTCATTCTTGTCGATCTTGTCGAGGCTGTGGGGTAGAGGAAAGAGAGGTATTTCTGTCTTTTCAGCATGGAGGCTATCAGACGTATGGGATGGACCATCAACTCCATCTTCAGTTGATTCAGTTGCTTCTTCGACCGAGGGAAGCTCAATGTAACCAGTTTCTCTTAGTCTTGTTCTCGCATTAATCTGCTTTTTGTCAAGGAGAAATACTATAAAAGGGAACCAATTTTGAAATTAAGAATTATAGTGCATGGTAGGAGAGAAGAATTCCAATTTTGGGATTCCATGTATAATGTACCTAATAATGTACTTAATGTCTATTAATATTGGGTGGTCAACACTATGTAGCAGATTTAATTGCCGCGCTTTTTTATACAGAGGCATTCAAAAGGACAAAATTACTGTACTAGTAAAATACATGACATCGGTAAAAAGCTGTTATACCTTGTCATCTGAAGAGGGGCCTGCAGTCTCAACCAGCTCACCAATCCCATGGCTAGATGCCATATGAGGCCCCTTTACACTTTGCTGCTCAAACTCTCTGCAAGAAAGACCATTTGGTAGGCAATAAAATAAATGACATGTACACGTAAGTTTATGATGCCTCCATACACCCCCAAGTTTATCATAATACACGAGCAAGTAGAGTGCTAAGACAGCTTAAATGCTCAAAACTAGGCAACCAGTAATTCAGATTTAAAGAATTACCTGAAACCAGTCTTGGTAGTTAGAATTTGCACAGTGACCTGAAAGGAAAACGTGTCAAGCTCAACTTGGTTAGCTAAGAAAAGAGAAGAAAATTTCACAAGAGAAAAAGAGATGCTCACATGCAAAATTGTCCCATAATCACAACCCTGAAGAGGCAATGCAACTGTGGCGGGCTTCAGGGCATCCACAAACTTGGCTAAGTTTACGTCAGCCTCCCCAAGAATACTAGCTCTAGATGAACCCTGTTATTTGAATTTCAAATTTGAACTTCAAGGCCAAAAGAAACCAATGAATAGAGCATGTGTAATATTGAAGATACTTTATCCGCAATTCATGAAAAGCCAAAGCAGCAATGGCTTAGGTACAGGTGGGCCAGCATCAGCAATTTTCATTTAAAAGAATGGGCAGCGTCCTGTTTGACTGCATTTTTAAGCCAACTGGTTTGATTCCTTCGACCAAATGGGTTGGTATTAATAAAATTGCAATGTTGGCTGTTTTAGATGTTCATTCTGCTTGGTTCCTTATATATTCTATGATATCAAATGTTTGAAAAATAATTATCTATGTCCCTTACAATCTCAACAACAAAATTTAGCTTTTACAAGCACTAAATATTCTATACAATTGGAGCATAAGTCTTTTACTAAAACACGAGATCTAAACCAAGCAATACACCGGTTGGGTCGGAAGGAATACCATGGCCACTATGAGCTTGTAAAGCTTGTCATCGTACTTTTTGGTTCTGACATCCTGAAGTAGCCTAGTAGCTTCATATATAGGATCAGACCATTTGCAATTGCCATTTCTGACATTGGCTTTATTTGTTTTGGCAGTCGCTTTTCCGGTCTCAGCGGGGATAAATGACAAAAATAACTTGTCCCATCCTGTCTGTGGTATCTGAAACACGGAATTTGTAAATTACAGTAGGTCCATTAGTACATTTGACAAGAATGGACTAAATGTCCACAAAATATTAGTATTGTTTGTTAAGTTCCTTGTGAAGATTTGTCCAAGTGCCAGCACAATCACCTTTGTTATGATATAAGGGAACCAACAAAACAGTGAAGAAATTCACAAGAATTGGTAACCAGTGGAGCAGACGTTAGGAATAACCAAATGTAACAAGAATACAATGATGTTTTCAGTAAATTAAAATCACTTCTATAAGAACTGCAGAACTAGCATGGATGGTGATCGGTCTTGCCTCTAAAAAGAGACGCACATTTAATTTCCAAAAGGGGTAGCTAAAGAAATGGATGCCAAGGTTAATGTGAGCTCTTATTTTAAAAAAAATACTCAGGTAAAGAAGCCATATTGTGTAAATGCTTGTCTTGCTCTGTATCTAACAACCAAAGCATCAGATAAAAATAATGTTAAGTGAAGCTTAGACATGATTTTTGTTCATAACAAATATGTAAAACTTGTGTATGAGCTCAAACAGGAAGAAAAGAATCTTAAGGAACAAAAAGACATCTGGACAGCCATCAAACCAACTGCACACTACAAATTATTACTAAAGTTCAAAAATGGAGCATATAATGGATACTCGAAAAATACTATAAGAATCAAATAAAAATTCAGTTTCCAAAAGGCAAACCATGTGCTACCGCAAAATTAACTAAAAGCAATGGCATTAAAGGGAGAGCTTACATGGGTAGCGTGGAATTGCAATCTAAAAACCACTTTAACTTTTGTCTTTTCAACCTTCCATTTGTGAACCTTTGACATTTTTCTCTAATCAAGCCAATTGGCTGCTATAAAGCACAATTGATCTCTTTAATCACTTCCACCCATGCGGCAAAGGGTGAAGTACAGCTTAGTACCTAATGAAAAAAGGTTATAGAAAAGAGATATGTCAATAATTGTACTTTGCTCATCTGATCATCTTTACTAATTGAAGGGAACAAGAAGCTAAAATATGTAACAGAAGATAAAAATACTACCAATAAAATAAACCGATTTTCTACAGCTACTGTAAATGCGTCGCACATTCCTACTAAAGTGTACATAATAGGTAGTGATTTCCCAACCATTAACACTTAAAATTAATAGGAAAAAATGCAAGCGTTAAAGGTTCAAAAATAGGACAAAAGCGATTACCATATAGTTCCCCCTTTCCGTTAAGAAAGAAGAATTGCCGGCATTTTGCTTAGCGGATAAATCAAAATTATAAGTTTATCCAGAGAAATTGTAAAAAGATTTGATTCAATAACCAAAAGCAAACCTTCGTAATACAGTCGAAAAGAAAATTTCATGCATCCCAATTCCCCAGTACTGGACATCGCAATGAGATTCAACAAAATATACAAGCAACAGCAATTGATCCGGACTGTAACCAACACCAATACCAACTACAACTAAAATGGAAGTAGAAAGATATTTCGAAAAAGGGATCTACACCTCTCTCCGCCAGTACTGACAACACGAGTGAAAGAAAGAGAAAGAGAGAGACGTAACAATCGTACCTAACACAAGAGATCTACTGCTTCGAACGCAAGCGAATGTGGCATTGTGGCGCGACCAAAGAGTAGAAAGGAGAGAGAAGTGACTCGATCAAGTTGCCTTTTTCTATTAAATCTTCGATTTAGCGCTCGATCAAAGTGGAACTGAGAGAGGAATCGGAGCTCCTGTAGAGACTAGAGAGAGGAAGTGAGAGAGAGGAGAGAGAAACTATTTAACAAAAAGCGACGTCCCGCCAAATCCCATTATTGAATATTGGATTAATTAGGATTTACGGCAATTTTCAGTGGGATTTCGCAAAAGATCATAGGATACTGCTTGCAAACCGAGACTGTGGGCTCTAGAATACTAGGACAGATAGGTTTTGTTACATAAGTGACTTACATGTCGGTCCCACCAACCGTGGACCGATATGACCACGAGTCCAGGACCTTGTTTGTAGGCTTGTTCTCTGTTACGAGTGGGCCCTCAATACAAAGGCTACAGAGAGAGAGAATCGTTTTAGTAAGTTAGCCAGGTTCAACCAACAGTTTCTTTATCTTTGCGGTCAAGGGAAGAATGGAAATTGAGATGTAAATTAACCTGCGGAAAGGAAAATGCAGTTTCTTAATTTTGTAATGGTACTACCACTACAAAATCGTGACACTAGGGTTGCTGAAGAATCACGTTATTGATCATTTATAGCCCTCTTGGTATATTAATTGAAAAATGTTTCGGCGATATAATAATTGATACTATCATTAACAGAATCGAGATATTAGGTATTAATATATCAAATATATTTGTCCGATACAGTAAAATCAATAGAAAAGACTTGCCCCCTAAAGTAAAACCGTTGCTCGAGCGTAAAATCTACGTTCGTGATTCAAATTCGACGGTTCTGATCGTGCCACTTGTCAATGTAAAAAATAAATTACAATAGAAGATTCGAATTCCCATCGACATTGGACGAATTCAGTTGTATTCAATTTGCATATTGTTTTTGTCATTATGTACATTGTTTTATTATTATGCATCTAAATGATTGATCGCTCGATTGAAAGCGCGCATCCCAACACGATTTTCCTTCTCCATTTTTCTTGAGTTGTTCTCTCCAATTTATCATACCGCTTCAACATAATCCGAATAATAATACGGATAACATGCATAATAATACAATTAACATAAATCATAATACATTTAATAACACAATCTAAAATAAATAACACTGATCAACATGCATAATAGTATGATTAACATGCATGATAACTCATTCTGAATAACAATGCATTTAACATACATAAGTAACGAAGAATGGGTCACGAAACAAATTAACTAACTTATTATACACATTATTTGAACTATTATACATGTTATTTGAACTGTTATGTACGTTATGAAAGTAAGTGTGAATAGATATAAATAACTGATATTGATTGTGAGTATTGATATGAAGATACAACAATGAGCATAATAACAAAAATAACATACATAATAAGTACAACAATGTGCAAATTGAATGCAACTGAATTCGTCTATTGGTATCGATGATGGTATCGATACATCCGCTCTCATATTAATTAGCAAGAGATTATGGACCAGTGGATTACAGGCCAAAAAAGGATGCATTATTGGTTTGGAATGATCGCATATTGGTGTTGTTGTAGATAAAAAAAAAGACTTCACTTTTGGTCTTTAAATATTTCAAAAAATGAATTTAGTTCTTAATTTTTTAACAAAATTTAATCATTGAGTTTTGAAAATAAACAAGTTCTTCAATTTTATTAAAAAATCAAGTTGATTTTGAAATCTTCATTTGCATCAAAATTAACTCTTGAAATTTTAGAAAAAAAATAATTAGTCACAAAATCTCTTACAAAAATTAATTAATTGGGTCATACCGGCTCGAATTGTACATGTCATGCCTCATCTGGTAACTGTGTTGCATTGCATCAAAATACTCCTCTGATCAGACATGGTTACTTGATGGTGTTCTCCTCACTCTCTTTTTCAATCCATATGCAGGTTGAAGCTTAACTCGCCAAGTTGACGGAGCAACATGACAGAGCTTTGGAGCTAGTTACGAGTAAGAGCGTTCATTACATCTGATTTATTGGGTTTAGAACCGATTAATAAAGTTTGGACTAAGTAATTTGATTTTTCGATTTAAATGGATTATTTCTGTTAAATTTTGAACCACTTCAGTTTTCATGTTTGAATCGATTTGTACTTTTCAAAATCGACTAAATTGAACCAATCGAATTTTATTATGCACATGTAATTTTAACTTTGCTAATTTATTGGGACTTAAGATGAAGATTTTTTTTGTTTGAATATTTTGAAAACATCTACATATTTTGTACAGAATTGATTAATTAAACAATTCGTGTAATGTCAACTGATATATATTTGATTGATCCATTTACTTCAATTATGTTAGTACTCATTATTACTGTTGGAATAACATTTCTTATTTACAATGACAATTATATGTCTCGCAATCAAGGATATTTGAGAATTTTTGCTTATTTAAATCTTTTCAATGCTTCTATGCCGGAATTAATTACAAGATTCAATTTAATACAAATTTATGTTTTTTGGGAAATAGTAGGAATATTTTCCTATTTACTAAAAGAATTTTGGTTTACACGACCGCTCGTTGCAAATGCTTGCCAAAAAGCTTTTGTAACTAATCGTATAGGCGCTTTTCGTTTACTATTAGAACTTTTAGGTTTTTATTGGATAGATGGTAGTTTCGAATTTCAAGATTTATTTTAAATTAACCACTAGTTTCATCAAAAAAATATAGTGAATTCTCTATTTTTACTTTATGTACATTTTCATTATTTGTTGGCGTGATTGTTAAATCGGCACAATTCTCTTGTCATCTCAAATCATATTTTGCAAGAATTAATTTATGAGTAAATAACATGACCATACTATTTCAATATGAATTAATTTATTATTCATTTAATGCTCTTAAACATTATATAAAATAATACTCACAAATATTTTCATAAATTTAATTTATGATATAAGCATATCATTTTACGTGACATGTTATTTTAACATTCTATCATATGTATCTTATCTCATTCACCATGAGATAAAATACATCATATAAAACATAAAATACTTGTTGTTTATATTTATTCAGTGTGACCTTGCAGATGATATGCGTCATCTTTAGATATAATATAAAATACTTTATATATGGACTACAAGAGGTTTTAACACTACATTATAGTCTTCCAAACGACATAATCGTTACTTGCTTGATCTACTTGTTTTGTGTCTATCATTTTCTCGTGATATTATGAATAATATGCAAAATAAGATCGTATTATTTTTGTATTATATTCTTTTTCTTGATCACTAAAGTGAATTATAATTATGACTACATCAGTTATATTGCATGCAATATAATTTCACTTTATCAAGAGGCCTAATAATATCACATTTCAAATAATTAAGGAGCAACGCTAATATTGACATATAAAATTCTCCAACACAAGTTATACATAATGAACTACTATTTCATTCCAATCATTGATGGTTTTTATATAGCAACCACGTCATATACTTCTCATGTGAAAAGAACTATACATCTCATATCAAAGATTCCAAGACACAATGAAAATATTAATGATACAAAACACAACCTATATAATATTTCATCGGGTTGGGTCATATTCTATATATAAAGCACCACTCATTTTATATAATCATGTCATTGAATGATAATTTATCAATATTTATAGAACTAAATGTACTTTCAATCGACATGACAATCTTACATGGTAAATAATGTTTCATTTAATTACAACAATTTTGAATATATTTATGATTATATGATTTCACCTTAGAAGTTCTATGGTTGAAGATCACGAACATTTTCTTGAACATTTCTAAAGATATAACATATCAATTTAAAAAAATATAAATGTATAATAACATTTAAAGTTATGAACAATCTATAAATTAATGAAAAAAACTTTCAAATTACTCAACATTGATCAGGGGCAACTTCAGGAACAACAACATTGGTCATTTTCTCTCTTTCTCTTTCTCTTTTCTTTCTCAGTCAGGTGAGGTCGGGATCCCAGGCACAGTGTTTTAAGCTCCCAGTCTCCCAGACAACTTACTCAACATTTGAGTCGTTGTATGGTGGGGTTTGAGCAACAATAATTCAGACGACAATGTTGGGTCTGCATGTCGAGATCAATGAGGCACAATCCCCTCATCAACATCTCCTCCGTTTCACACTCGAAAAAAAAAGACATCTCCTCGGTTTCTGGATGCTCCTGGCAGTCACGAGTAGAGAGGAGAACAAGGCCCATTATAAGTTGTGAATTTGTGTGCAAGCCGACTTTATCTGGGTTTTGGATTGTTACTGAATACTAAATTTACATTCAAATAATGCACCAAATTTAATGAAATTCAATTAAAAATACTCGTAATGTAGGGTCTAAGAGAGATGTTGCCATAATATTCTTGTAAAATTAAGGGGGTTATTTTGTTCATTTTTTATTTTATGTTGCAACATTTCAAGTATCAACACATATTTTGAAGTTATTATTATACAATGATAAAGAGGATTATTATATAGTGTAGAAACAATTATGTTAACTAGTAAATATGAAAACATAAATATACATATACGAGAAGTTAGTGTTCCATAATATTTAAAGTATAATCATATACATTTGGAAATATTATTAATTATCACATAATTAAGGAAGGCTCAAATGCCTCCAATTATTTATGTCTTCATCATTCTCTAAAATATTATAATTAAGAAAGGCTCATCATCACTTTCATTTATTCTCAACATTTTTTTCTAGATGAGTTTGATCAAGAATTTAGAGTAATTTAGGTTAGTTTTTGTACGAGTTCAAGGTACTGCCCAATATATGTTTGAATACGAGAAATCAGGTTATATAGGCTCGGGAAGTCCGTATCAGTTATCTGAAGTAAGGGGAGGCAAAACAGAGCTAAACGAGCTAAAATCAGCAAATCGCACACATATCTTGGTGAGATGTACAAAATATCGTGTCTGAGATCATCACATAGCAACTCGACAACGCTAGTGCAAGTCGCGAAGCCATCTCGTTCGAGTAAAAGGAATCACCTCACTTGAGATCAGACAACAACATCACGCTTGTGCCTATCTCTGCATCTCGATCGTGTTTCCTCAGCTCCAAGTGCCGTCACGATCGTGCGTATGTCTCGTCTGCGATGCACAAGCCAAGAACTTAGAATCGCCATATTAGATCTCAATTGAGATATTTCCTTAGTCTCGATCGAGATTACATGAACATAGGGTTTTTGAATGGTTGTGAGAATTAGCCTACTCTATATAAACACACCTTCAGATTAGGGTTTGATCATGAATTTTAGAGAGAGTAACTGCCTGGAAGTCTTGCAAGAGAATAATAAATAAGGGAGGAGTTCTTGAGCGCAATTGGTTTGTCTTTTCCTTTCTCTTATTTTATTTTCAACTTGTTTATGTATTTTTTTTGTTTTTATTTTAGCTTGAGAGGTTAATATCCTCTCTAGAGGATTTAGAAATGTACTTGAAAAACTCATGTAGGTTTCTTTACTTGTGTTGTTATGTTTATCAGTTTTGTTGATGATTTCTTTCTTGTTTTTAATATCTTGTGATTTCTTAGTAAGAATTTCACAATCTTAGAATTTGTTGTTATGATTGCAAAGTTTGATCAATAATTTCTGACAAAAAAGAAATAAGTTAGACGGTTCAGCCAAGTATCAAATGGTGATTTTAGCTAGCGTCTAAATTTTTTACAACTGAGTGCCTTCAATTCGTATCGATGGCGGTATCGAATATCGACCGAATTCACAAGTACCGATTCTCATATTAATTTTGCAATGTGGTGTATAATGAAAAATAAAGAAATTGGTATCCGAGATTTTACTTTTTTTAAGGACCAATATGCTAGAATCCGGTCTTTCTATTTTACAGATATTTTAAATCTTTTCTATAAATAAAAAAACTGGATTTCATGTATTTTATTTCATAACTTCATATGTTTCCATCTTTATAAAATTCATAATATCATTTTTGTCCTTCTAAATATTGTCACATTTGTCCAATAAAATTTTGAAACATAAAAATATAACAGCTCAAATTAATTCTATTAAATATTTGTAAAATCAAATTTCATCTGAAGCTATGCTATAACTATAATATATTTGTCTATTCTCTCCTTAAAATGGGAGTCCGCCGAACTTTTTTATAATATTATTATATAAAAAATTAAATATCTATGAAAATAAAATTTGAAATTCTAAAAATTAATTATTCCTGCAGATTCTACCTGCCATCCTAATCGATAAAAAAAATATTTACAATCCCAACGAGCGTATACGAAGTTGCTACAACAATTATTAAATATGATTAGCATTTTTTATATTTTTTATAGCAACTTCGGCTATGTTTGTCGGGATGTAAGTTATCGAGTTGTAGACATCCGAATCTGATTTGTGGTCGGAGGAATGTGCATCTCAAATTTGACACCATCTTCAACTTATTTCTTAATTAGTATTTTTTTGTGAGTTTGTGTCTGATTCAAATTTGAATCACTCGTTTCTTCGATCACAAACCAGACTTGACGTGATGAAAGTAGACTCGAATATCTACAACTTAATGACTTACGATGATAAAAAAAACTAATTGCAGTCCCGACGAGCGTAGCCAAAGTTGCTCTAATAAATTACCTTAAAATGCTAATCATACTTAATATAATTTTGTAGCAACTTCGGCTACGTTCGTCGAGATCAAAATTAGTTTTTTTAACGTCGCAAGGCATCGAGTAGTAGACATTCGAGTCTAGTTCCATCTCGTCGAGTCTGATTAGAAATGTACATCTCAAATTTGACACCATCTTCTACTTAGGCGTTAATTAGTAATTTTATCACGAGTTTGCGTCAAATTCAATTTTGAATCGCTCGTTTGTTCGATCACAAATCCAACTTGGAAGTAGACTCGAATATCTACAGCTTGATGACTTGCAAGAATTAAAACAAATTACAATCCCGAAAAGTATAATCGAATTGCTACGAAAATTATCTAAACATAACTCAACTCATAAATTAAATTATTAATATTTTTATTAATAAAAAAACAAATACGTCAAACTTTTTAAAATTTTTAAAGCACGAAATTCCGTGCTTTTTATTTTTTTTAACTTACACTACCATCTATCTTTTTATTTATAATTTATTTATTATATTTATAATATTAAAAAAGATCGGCCATCCAGGCCTTTGGCTAGATGCAGAATTTAACAGAGGAAGCAAATATTAGTGGGTGGCTGGGTGCTTTGAACAGAAAAAGAAAAAAAAAAAAGAAAGGAAAGGACCCAAGCACGTGGAAAAGGATCCTGCCAAGCTGGTGTGCACATGGAACGAGATCTTCTACCGCGCGGCACCGTCACTGTGCGTGCCGCGCAGTAAATTTCGGCCTTTAATTTGCATCAAGATTCGTGCAAGCTAAATTTTATAATATCATACCTCTGAATCAAATCTGGGTCGTCCGTAACTGACAGCGCAGTAAATCTGAGTGATCCGTCGGTACCGCGCGGTAGAGGAATCGGGTCCATGTGCACATTGCCATATAATCGGTTTCAGGCCACCAACGTCTAGAGACGTTGGTTAATGCATTAGACTTCTGTGAGTAGAATTCTAAGTTCAAGTGCTGTTTGCGAAGATTTTTCAAATTTGAGTGAGAACTAGGATTGCAGACGTGCTACGCACGTATCTTGGTAGATAGATTGAAATTAGGTGTTATTTGCATTATGCCTCATGCAGTAGACGGCATGTTTTTTTTCTAATGTAGGCGTCGTGCGGTATGTTGCGTGGTGTATATGTCGAATGTAAGCGTTATGTAGGCGTCGTGCGTTTTTTATGCTTTATACATCAGATGGCATGAATTTTTTTTTTAATGCAAGCAGTATGCGGTTTCCTCAAAAGGTACTTTATTTTTGTATGTTGTATTTGAGTGAATTCTTGCTAAAGTTATGATGAGGCAAATTAAGTACCTTTTGAGGAAATAATCATCAATGCTAATTGGACGAAGAATATTATGCACCCTGAGTGTAAAGCTTGCAGTTTAGTTAGAAAAATAAGTAAACAAAATGAATATACACCTTCATATTAGAAAGTTAGCTAGCAGTAAAAATTGTTGGCCTAGCTTACACGGCAGATTGCATTAACTGTTTGAGTAGCTAGTAGCTCATGGAAGCCTGCTTTCTTATACTTTTTACGGTTTTTTCATACATATCTGCAGTAGTACATAATTTTTTATCACATTGGCCAATAAATATAAATTAAGAAGATATTTGAAGAAATGAAGAAGAATAAAATTCTGGTTTGTGGTATGTGCAACCATGTTGCTGATCTGGTCATTAGATGGTTTGCCTGTAATAGATATATTGAATGTACAAATCATGATATGAATGAATTGTATTTATGCATATAAGTGGTGTATGTTCTTATTGAGTGTTGCTTACCTGCGAGGTTGGTATAGTTGGTGTATGTTTTATACTGCAGGATTGACTGGCGGGTTGCATGAATAGTTGGTTGCATGATTATCTGCAAGGCAATTGTTTTACTCAAAATGTTGTTGAAGATAGTAGAAGTGCTATTGTTTTTATGTTGGTAATAATTATATAATGGAAAGATGTTGGAATTATTTGTAAGAATTAAATAAAAAGTAGTGATTGCTATTACAGTAGTTTGCTGTAATGTAAAGAAAACGAATTTGTTATGGCAACAATGATGCATTAAACGAAAAGTATTACCTATTGCTGCAAATATTTCTTTGAAGACAATGTTTTTTGTGCTATCTGGATATTCATTGTTGTTGTTTGAAATGAGGATTTTCAGTCCAGCATGTGATGTTGTTCTGGAGACAGCTACATAGAGTTGGCCGTGTGAGAATACTGGCTCTGGAAGATAAACTCCAATCATATTAAGTGATTGTCCTTGACTTTTGTTAATGGTCATTGCATAGCAAACACGGAGAGGGAATTGTTTTCTTCGTAGTGTGAATGGAAAGTTGTTATCTTTATGAACAAAAACAATGCGAGGAATATGAGCTATGTTACCGCTTGCGCTACCAGTTATGACTTTTGCCTCGATGTATCTATTGTATAGCTGGATGATTATGAGTCTTGTTCCATTGCAGAGACCGTTAGGTTGATCTATGTTGCGTAATAGCATGACAGGGGTGCCAACTTTGAGAATCAAATGATGGCAAGGAAGGCTTCCGGAAGTAATTGTGTTGAGGTAATCTGTTGGATATGTGTCTTGAAGGTGGTGTGTTGTGTTTTCAGAAGAATCGATAGAATCGGCACTGAAATAGTCCCATTCGTCTGTGGGTAGTTTTTTCAAAATGGTGTCATTTAATAGCTGGGCAACATTGTTTTTTGGTGTTACTATTGCTCTTTCTCGTATGTAGTTGATATCCTGATAGTTGGATTGTAAATCAGAGTAAATAGCTGTAATGATTGATTCTTTTTCATCAATACCGGGATCAACCAACAACTGATTTGGTATTTGTATCCATTCCGATTCTTCGCTATCGAATAATCGTTTGGCTGGTATTCTTCCGTCACCGATAGATAATAGCCAATTTGAAAAATTTGTGGCAACTTCTTTTTCTGTTGTGCTAATGCAAGAACTGCGTAGCCGCATATTGGTAGTTAGTTTTAGAAGAATACAATGTTTCCATAATGGAGAATTAACTATTGAAGCTGATATTGTATCATATCTGCTGCCACCAGGAATTACAGGTAACGTTTGTCGGAAATCACCTCCTAATACTACTGTTTTGCCACCAAAGGTTTGTTTGAAGCCTTGCTGGGTGTAGGATTGCAAAATATCATTCATTGTACGGTTGAGAGCTTCAAAACATATTTTATTGCTCATAGGGGCTTCATCCCATATAATAAGTGAGGTTGTTGCTAAGAGTTGAGCAAGTTGTGTACCCTTTTTGATCCCACAGGTTGACTCTTCAGTAAGGTCTATTGGTATTTTGAATCGGGAGTATGCTGTTGTGCCTCCCTGCATGAGTAGTGATGCTAGTCCGGAAGAGGCAACAGTAAGTACTATTTTCCCATCGACGCGCAATGCGGATGTTATGGCATTCCATAGATGTGTTTTTCCGGTTCCTCCGTGTCCATATACAAAGAAGAGTTTTCCTTCATTTCTGCTAATTGATTGCATAACTGCGTTATAGATGATGAGTTGTTCAGTATTCAAACTTGATAATATCGTGGGAGTTTGACGACGCAAGTCTACTGTGTTAAATGAGAGTTGTTCTGATATGAGACGATTGTTTAATTGTGGCGGTCGTTCTTCAGTCGGCACGGGTAATCCTACGGAGTCGAGAGATTGTCCTCTTGCTATGAGGAGATCTTCTATTTCAAATAGTAGGTAGTTCTTAAGAGTCTCTTCAGGTACATTATATTCTTCAATGCCGAAGGATCTACGGATTCGATGAATGATATCTTCTGCGAGGAATACATAGCAAGCATTCCATATTGCTAATTTGAGAATAGAGCAGCATGTTTACAAACATTTTTCTCAGTTGAGGAGCAGTGTTGGAAAGAACTCGAAAATAAACTGAACTCTACTTGAAAATAAACTGAACTCAATTCATATTATTCAACTTGCCCATAACAGGTACATTATATAGTGTTCATGATGGAGCATTTTTTTCTAATTTAGCACCCACTAATCCTATCACACCTTTAATTATGCTACCATCATGTCTCTATCTATCATCACTATTTTTTACAACCTCGAAATAGATTTGATACTAAATTAAGCTCTAAACCTCATCTATGCCTTCTTGCTGCTGACTTGGATTATGTTCAACACTCCCCCTTAATCCAAAGTCATCTACATCCATTGACCTTCGACACCAAATAAACTTCTCTCTTGGAAGAGCCTTGGTCATGACATCTGCAACTTGCTCTTCTGAATTAACATACTCCAATTCGATCTCCTTTTGCTCAACCAATTCTCGAATGAAATGTTGCCTTGTATTAATGTGCTTCGTACGACTGTGAAATACAAGATTTTTGCTCATTGCTATGGTTGATTGATTGTCACACAGTATCTTCGTTGCTCCTTGTTGCTTGAAGTTTAATTCTTCTAGTATACGTCTAAGCCATACACCTTGACAGGCAGCTGAAGTCACGGCATTGTATTCAGCTTCTGCTGTGGAGAGTGCAACAGTTGATTGCTTCTTCGAATTCCAGCAAATTGCATTATCACCATAGAAAAATACTTGTCCTGATGTACTCCTTCTATCATCTAGGCTCCCTGCCCAATCACTGTCACTGTAACCAATTAGACTTGGATTTTCCACAGACTTGTACCACAGACCATAGCTCACTGTACCAGCAATGTATCTCAATATTCTTCTTGCTGCTCCCATATGCTGTTTAGTTGGTGTTTGCATGAATCTCGAGATGACCCCAACTGATTGTGAGATGTCGGGACGTGTATGAGTTAAGTACATTAAACCACCAATCAAGCTTCTGAATCGTGTTGCATCTGTATGGCATGTGCCGTCCTTTGCTGTGAATTTTTCATTGACATTAGATGGTGTGTACTGGATTACATTCTTTCATTCCGAATTTCTCTACTAAGTCCTTGGCATACTTCCTCTGAGAGATAAACAGACACCCCATTCCTTGTTCGATTTCTAACCCCAGAAAATAGTGCATTCTACCCAAATCTGTCATCTCAAACATATGCTTCATTTGTTCTTTAAACGATTGCACAATTCCTTGGTCTGTACCGAAATAGATCATATCATCAACATATAGACAAACAACTAACAAGCTTTGGTTGTGTCTAATGGAGAGATTGGGCTCATTCTTACTTCTTGTGAACCCCAAATTCTGAAAACATTCATCTACCTTGCTATACCATGCTCGTGGGGCCTGCTTCAAGCCATACAGTGCTTTGTGGAGCCGATACACCCAACTTTCTTTACCTTTGATTTTGAAACCTTCGGGTTGCTCAACATATACCTCTTCCATTAGTTCTTCATTCAAGAAAGCAGACTTAACATCGAGTTGAAAGATAGGTTGCTTTAATTGAACAACTAGTGCTAATAAGAGTCGAACAATTTCAAACCTTGCAACAGGGGAGAATGTTTCGTTGTAGTCAATTCCTTGCTTTTGTGCATAGCCTTTCACGACTAATCTTGCCTTGTATTTGAGCACCTTCCCGTCAGGACCAAGCTTGGTTTTGTACACCCATTTGACTCCAATTCCTTTGTGATCTTTTGGCAGCTCAACTAATTTCCAAGTGTTATTTTCCTCAATTGCTTGTATTTCTTCTTTCATTGATGTAACCCATTCTGCCTTTTCAACAGCTTCTTCAAAACATTCAGGACCAGTCACTAAAAGTGCTTGTGTTGATGAATATAATTCCTGCAAGGTTCTGGTCTTTTGTTGGGATGGTTGATTCCTTCTTCTTTCATAGACCTGCAATGGTCTCGGCATGTCATCGTTCGGTTCTGGTTGAAGTTGCTCATTGTCTTCATCCTTCTCGTATTGTAAAGGGGTCGATGTTTCAGCACCTTCCGAGTTCCAGCTCCAACTTGTATTTTCATCAAACATCACATTACGACTAACAATTGTCTTCTTTGTTTCAGGATTGTAAAGTCGGTATCCTTTTGATTGAATACAGTATCCAATGAATATACACTTTTCAGATTTAGCATCCAGCTTCTTTCGGTTATGTGAATTAATGAGTGTGTAGACAACACATCCAAAGACTCGCAAGTGACGTACTACAGGTTTTCTGTTGAACCATGTCTCATAAGGTGTTTTGTCCATAACTGCCTTTGTTGGTGAGAGATTGAGAATGTAGACTGCCGTGGCGACAACTTCTGCCCAAAAAGAATTCGGCATGTTTTTGGATTTCAGCATGCTTCTTGCCAACTCGACAACAGTTCGGTTCTTACGCTCAGCTACCCCGTTTTGCTCAGGAGTATATGGTGTGGTTAGTTGCTGCAAGATACCTTCTTGTTCACAAAATTGTTTGAATTCAGTTGATTGATACTCACCTCCTCGATCCGACCTTACCATTTTCAATTTCATGCCAGTTTGTGTTTCAGTCATAGCTTTAAACTTTTTGAACATCTTGAATGCTTCACTTTTATAGGTAAGAAAGAATACTCATGTCATTCCACTGAAATCGTCAATGAACAACATAAAGTATTTGCTTCCTCCTAATGAGCTCTCCATGGGACCACACAAATCAGTATGTACCAATTCAAGTATTCTAGTTGCACGAAGAGATTGATCCTTAGGAAATGGTAATTTTGATTGTTTGCCAAGAGCACATCCTTCACATAATCCTACATCATTTATCTCTGGTAAGCCTATCACCATACCTTTTTGGTTTAGCAATTTCAGTCCACCAATATTCAAATGCCCATACATTAGATGCCATAATTTGCTTAAATTTGGTTCCATGGTGATGAGTGCATTATCATCAATCTCTGTGATCTTCAAAGGGAACAAGTTATTCTCTATTTTTTGAATAGTTGTCATCACATGCTTTGTTGATAATTCCTCAATTTTGCAAGTGTTGCCTTCGAACTTGATTGCATAGCCATTGTTCATCATTTGGCCAATACTCAGGAGGTTTTGAGACAGTTGAGGAATAAAATATACATTGTGTATAT
Source organism: Eleocharis quinqueflora (assembly GCA_964058865.1). Taxonomy (NCBI): domain Eukaryota; kingdom Viridiplantae; phylum Streptophyta; class Magnoliopsida; order Poales; family Cyperaceae; genus Eleocharis; species Eleocharis quinqueflora. The sequence continues at coordinate 135,859 of CAXKVX010002356.1, forward strand.
ACCTTGTATTGTTTGCAGTAGGTACAGCCACTTTGCCAATGCCTTCAACACGAATTTCTTTGTCGTCACCAAGTCTCACAGACTTCTTGTATGACTCATCCAGTTCTTTAAAGAGATGCTTATATCCAGACATATGGTTGGAACAGCCGCTGTCTAGAAACCAAACTTGACTCACTTCAGATTTTTCATCGGTTTTTGCCATGAATAGCATTGTCTCAGTGTCTTTCTTGCTGTCATTCTCCTCTACTACATTTGCTTGCCCTTCTTCACGTTTTTTCTTGTAACAATCAGCCTGCAGATGGCCAATTCGATGACAATAGTAGCATTCGATGCCTTGCTTGCCTTGTTTGTCTTCCCTTTTCTTCTTATAGCAGTCTGCCATGATGTGACCGACTTTATGACAATAATAGCACTCTATATCTTTCTTAGTCGTTTGATGTTGTGGTTGACCATTAACTCTGTAGCTCATGCTTCCTTCACGACCTCTTCCTTTGGTGACAAATGCCTTAGAGTCATCCTTTTCTTCGGTTCTGAGAAGCCTAACTTCATGAGCTTGCAACGAACCCATCAGTTCATCAAAAGTGTATCTCGACAGATCCTTGGATTCTTCGATTGCTGCTACAACATGATCAAACTTTGCAGTAAGACTGCGGAGCACCTTCATGACTACAATTTTTTCTGTAAGATCCTCGCCACAACTCTTGATTTGATTGACTATGGATGAAACTCTTGTAAGAAACTCTTGAACAGATTCACTTTGATTCATATTCAAAGTCTCGAAATCTCTTCTTAAACCTTGTAATTTGATCTCAAGAACTTTAGCATTTCCTCGGAAAACTGTTTTTAGAGTAGTCCATGCCTCATTTGCTGATGTTGCTGAGGCGATCTTTATAAACACCATGTCACCAACGGCTTGTTGAATAAAGAACAACGCCTTTGCATCACGCTTCAATGTTTCTGCTGGTGTAGGATCCGACACAGGAACTCCCTTCTCCACCAATTCCCATAGACCTTGTGATTTGAGCAGAGTACGTAGTTTGATACTCCAAAATTCATAGTTATCTCCCTTGAATAACGGAATTGAGGGGTTCGAAACATTCATCTCTGCCATGGATGGATTGATCTTGAACCGTGCTCTGATACCAATTTTGTTCGAAAGAACTCGAAAATAAACTGAACTCTACTTGAAAATAAACTGAACTCAACTCATATTATTCAACTTGCCCATAACAGGTACATTATATAGTGTTCATGATGGAACATTTTTTTCTAATTTAGCACCCACTAATCCTATCACACCTCTAATTATGCTACCATCATGTCTCTATCTATCATCACTATTTTTGACAACCTCGAAATAGATTTGATACTAAATTAAGCTCTAAACCTCATCTATGCCTTCTTGCTGCTGACTTGGATTATGTTCAACAAGCAGATGCTGTGGTTGATGCCTCTTGAAGTGTGTATAATGATTCATTGTCGTCGTCTAAGTAGCCTGCTGCATAACATGCTTCTTTGAATGTTTTGTATGTTCTGCCATTGATTGTACGTAAATCTTCAAAAGATTTTGCACCTCGCATTGAATTTAGGAGCATTCTTAAGTAATAGAGGTCTCCTGAAGCTGGATTTACGTAATAAATTCGTCCCAAACGGTATCCTCTTTTTCTAATAGTCCATGTTTTATTCTTTTGCCAGGTATAGTGGCTTGGTATTTCTGAGTAGGTGTACTGCCGTGCTTCTTCATTTATTTGATTGAGTTGAAACCAAGCGGTGAGTTTTGTTAGCTCTAAAGCTGTGCTGTTAGCAATTTCAGGGAGTTTTTTGGAGGCGTGGAAGACCACGTTGTTTTCCATTGGTAGATGAATAGTTAACCTTTCAACTGTTGGCCAACTGTAATGTATGTCGTATTGAAAGATACGCCATACGGCTTCAGGTGGAGCTAGATATCTGCAGTCTAAATATTCAGCAATTTCATCAATTCCAGAATCGTTGTGCCTTTCAACTGCAACAAATGCTCGATCATGGCATTTACAGATGTATTTGAAGAGGTACTTGACAACTAATGCTGCATGGCATCTTTCAACATTGATGTGGGCCTGATATTTTAGTAAGATTTGTAGATTGTATGGCACAACGTTTCTATTGTTAAGTTTTATTCCGTTTTTGATAACATTGACATCAGTATTGCGTCTTCGGTAAAGAACGAAACCGTCGTCGCTGATGATTGTTGCGGAACGAAAATCCTTTGGATAGTTTTTGCTGCATCTGTTTTCTTCCATGCATGGTGCCTTTGGTGTTGATTGTCCACAGGGGCCGTGAATCATGAACTGTGAAACAATCTGGTATCCTTCAGGATTTATTGATGGGTCTGGCAATTCGGCTGAAATGAAATTGTTGATTTCTGCTGGAGTTGTAAGGGAGTTGCGATCAGATAACCAAACGATGATGTGAACATGAGGGAGGCCTCTCTTTTGGAATTCAACAGTGTAGATTACTGAAAAAAATGCAGCAAATGTTTAGGATTAGATGGGGATTTTTATTTTGTTTTGGTAAGAAGGACAAATAAATGAATGTGAGTAAGGAAGTATATTTGTGCGGCATGAAATTTTTTTTGTCAAAAGGAAGAAATATTACTGTTACCTATAATGATAGGTTCATATACTATTTTCTTATAAAAATGTGCCGATTACATGGATTGCATGAATTAGAGAGAAGAAAAATATATAAAATATTCTTATTTTTAATCTTCGCTTCAGCAAAAAAAATTTAGTCATTGTTAGAATGTGCTTTTGAAAGATATAGTTGTGGCTGTGAAATGTTGGTATGAAGTACAAAGTTGAATTGATGTAAACATATGCAACTTAAACGAAAAATTTCTTAAGTATAAATGTTAACTGTTATGCAGTTTGGTGATTAGTGTTGAATTGATTACGTATACTTTTTGGTAACATATATGTTTATTGTATGCATAGGTATATCAAATAGTTATGTTATTATAGTTACATTTCATGGGTCTGTGTAGAATTGCGGAAATCAAATTTGTATTGTAAAGGTGAAGGTATATGTGCATGTAATTTATTTTCTATTTATAAATGTAGCGATGCAAATTTGATAGCAGTAAAAAGGTTTGTTATAACAGAAATTTATAATGTACTTGTTAGGTAAATAAAAAAGCTGTAAAGAAAAATAGGAAGCTTACATCCAGATATGGTGCCGAAATGTTTCTTATTTTTTATATCATGAATGAGTTCATCTAGCTTCATTTTGAATACACGGCAGATGAGGTCAAACCTGTCATTCGGAGTTTGTCCCGGAAGGAGCATGCGGGTAATTTCTGGCCATAATGGGTTGCATGTGAAGGTGATGAACAGGTGAGGCAGGCCGAGATGTCTACAAACTGCGATTGCGTCTTGATAATTTTGGAAAAGGTACCTGCGACTACCAACATGAGTTGCTGGTAGAATGGTTAGTTTGCCTATTTCGCTTCCATACATGTCACCTTCAAGGACTGCAGATTTGATATTCATTAAAGAGTCAGATCGGAGGGATGCTTGGTTGTCACGAAGGTAGGCAAGCCTTGATTGATCAATACATGCGAACATGTCGACACAGATCTGCTGAAAAAGCCGACCGCAGTGAAACATAATGCCAGACCCATGACGACGAATATGAAGGCGATACCGGTAGTATTCGGCCATTGTGAGATAGTCACGTCTGATATTTTCTGCTGATGCTGCATCTGGGTCATATTCGATTTCTTTGTGGAAACTATCTTCGCCGTAAGGAAGCAGAAGCGGATATTGAAGTGCCATGTAAGAAGGATGTATACAGCTGATTCGTTCTAATTCGCCATTTTGATGTTGTATTATGATATCACGATCTAGTTCATCAGGATTGAAATCTCCAACCAATAACCCTACAACCTCACCAATAGTTGGAGATGAGTATTGCCGTGATCTGCTGCCACGTTGACCACATATTCGTAGCCGCATGTTGTTATCGGCAGAAGCAAGTATGCGGTCAGCAGCGGTGCGGTATGCTTGTACGATAGGATTGCATTCAACCAGCATTTGTTTCAATGCAGCAACGATATGAGGTTTTGGGTTCTCTCTGTTGGAGGCGGTAGGGAAATGCAGCATCCTATTAGCAATTTCATTTGTTGTATCATGCACATACAACTGTGCAAATTTTGCTGCTGAACCATGAGCTGGTAGAAGTGAACCCATCCGGTGGCATGCTTGTCCGGAAATTTTGAATACATATGGACCGCGGCCATCATTGATTACTTCATCGATTTTAACCCCCATAGAAGTCAAAGCAAACATCAAGTTATACATTCGAATGTGATGCCTGTAATGTGCAGAATCAGGTCCGCTATTTGGATCAAGCAGCGAGGCAAGCAGCGGTGGAGGATCTCGTAAAGGTGGCAAAGAAATCCTGCCTTGTCGACAGCAGAGATTGTATCTTGGGAAATCAATTCGGGATGATGATTTGCACCGTTCTTCATACCAGAAAAGAGCGCCGCAGAAAGAACATTCATTGTCAGCAGTGCCGAAATCAGTAGATGCAGGTTTGTTTGCTGGAGGAAAAGGAATAATGCAATGACAAATGTAATGAGCACTATTTCTTGCAGTAAATAGAAACTTATAGTAAGGTAAGTAATGATTGCATAACAATCAAATAAACGAACCTCGAGATGAATTCCGAGAAGTTTGTTCATTAGTGCTGTTATTGGAAGACATCATATCTGGCTGATTCGAACCATACATAGTGTCAACTGATGCTATTGAAATTATAGCATAAATGAAAAGATATGAGAAAAGGCATAAAAAAGATCCCTTTAAATATGTAAAGAAAGAAAAAAATTGTTGCGGGGAAATTAATTTAGAATGTCGAAGTTTACCTTCATTAATGGAATAAGAGCTAGTACAAAGATCATGAAAAGAGTCATCGTTGGAGCGTGGTGGATGTAAAGAAATGTCATCTGAAAGACATAGAAGCATAGAGATTTGTTGGAAAATATGAATGAAGAGAATGATAGGAGAAATGCCCAAAAAAAAAGATCAGCAAGGAATAATATGAATAACATACCAATTGCCGCAGCGGAAGAAGAATTGGCAGAATCATCTGTTCTCTGTGTAGAAGACGGGTTAGAAAATGAAGATTGATGAATAGTGGGCTGAATTCGATACCGCATTATGGTGTCAGGATGATTGCCTTCTTACATGAAATGATAATAGGCGAATCGTTCAGTTCTATAGAAGTGCAAGTATATAATATGTATGCATTTATGTCAGAAATGATTAGTTATGAAAAAATTATTAACAAAAACAACATAGAATAACTTCCAGGCAGTAATAAACGTATGAAAATTAAATATTACTGCACACAAATAACGGCAGCAACAAATATTACTAAATGATAGCATAAATGGAAATGTTAGTGATAGCAGTAATTAATTTACAATAACAAAGAAAGACAACTGTAATAAATTTCATGAATAAACATAAACAATACCAGAAGAGCAGACAGTGTTGTACGGATCGTTCAATTCAACTGATGACGCAATTCTTTTTTTTGCCGGCATAATTTGAATGGAAAGTAGTATTTAGTTGACAGTAGGAGCTGCAATGAATAATATCAATATAAAAATTAGAGGGGAAAAATATTACAAAGGAAAAATATATTTGAAAGCAAGGATGATGTTTCAAATTTTAAACTAATGTGATGTGCTGATAATATTTTATTAGAATTATGCAAACGTAGCACACATTTGAAAGAATTGTTAAGATTTGTAAGCTTATTTTTTTCTAATTTGCCAGTCTTTTATTTCAAATGTATTATATTATTTTTTGAGTACGTTATTTTTTTGGAAGAAAGTACATTTATTGCATTTTTCTGTTGGAAAGTGATTTCCTGTTGTTAGTGTTGCCGCATTTTCTGAGATGAATATTTAATTTATTAGGTAATAAATTATAATTAAAGATGTATTTTGTTCACTGTAATTTTGTACGAAGGCATGATGATTTGATTCCTTTTTTTGGCATTTTGTTGTCCTTAGCATCATATTTTTAAGGACATCATGATGTGTTCTATTAAAATACAGGTCGCCTTATAATATATATATAAAAGATTCAATAAAGCCTAATTTGGAGTTCTGCATATTGCTGCACATATGTAAAGCATGAATGTGTTTTTATGTATAGCTGTATGAATAAGTATTCATGGTGAAAAACTTGGAAGCAGAACTGCATAGTAGAGTAATTAGTATATTGCATGCGATACAGTTGGCATTATTCTTTGTATCATTGTAATTGTAAATTTTATATGAATTTAAATAGCGACATATAAACAGGAATAATTACCATTGAGGTACTGCAGCAGTAGGAAACGACAGTGGACCGTCATGAAATAATTTATGAGCCAAAAAACAGCTATATTATGCAGCCTGGAAGATGAATTGAAAATTATGTTATTACTCTTATTTTAAAATCTAAAAACCACAACACAGCAGATTGAATTGAACACAGTAAGATAAAAAAAAATAGTCGTATACAGTCACAGAGAAAAAATTATGCAACTAATTAATTTTTGTAGATGAAAAAAATGCTAAGTTTAACATGAAGATAGAAAATAACAGCAGAAAAACAGTAACAGGAAAAAGTAGGAAAAATGCAAGAATAAATTTGGAATGAAATATTTACCTTATGTATTATGATTGTAATAGAGCGTAAATATACATCTTGGTTGCAATAGAGGTTATTATAAAAGAATCACAAAGAGGTTTGAGAACGGAAAAGAAATTTAGCAAGCGGTCAAACAGAGG
>CAXKVX010002357.1:0-136510 GCA_964058865.1 Eleocharis quinqueflora
AGAGAGCAAGCGAGGCCTCCACCTCACCTGAGTCACCTCACCTCCTCTTCTCTTCTTCCCAAGAAAGAGAAAGCGCCACCTTTCCTTTACACACAACACAACACAAACCAAAGCAGCTCTCTTTCTCTCTTCGCGACTGCTGTCGATTCTCTAGATAGAATATTACTATGTCGGGCTTGTACGCCCGAAGCTTCTCTCCGGCCAGACAGCTCTCGCCTCAAATTAGAAATACCCCTGATGTGGAGAGGTATTTAATTTGCAAACCAAGAAAACAATCACACCCTATAATTAATTAAATTTCTCTTTTCCACACTTGGGACTTGGGATATTGGGACAAATTCTCTAAATTTATGCTATTGGCATCCTCTATATCTTATGATATGTGCTCTTTATCTTCACTTCAATTTTCTTTTCTTTTAATCCTTTTGCTACAAGAAAAAGAATAGGTAATCATAAAGACCATCTTCTCTTGTATGTTGTATGTATAGGAGAGAAATACTTCTTTCATGTGTTTCTCTTCCTGTTGTCCAGTTTTGCATCTGGATCCTATAAATTCTTCATTTTTGTATGCGGCCAGTCATGTGTTTCTGTTCCTGTCACAAGTTCCGGTCAAAGCTCGATGTGCCCCTTCTAGTTCCAATGTTTAAGTACGTGTGTATATATATATATATATATATTTATATTTTCAAACTATATGTATTTTTTTTATAAACCATCATCCTGGTTCCATAGATTTGGGTGATTCTTCCTATGCATATTGTTTCTGGATCACTTTTTTCCCTTAATTTTTCTGGTTCCATGTAGCTTCTTTATCTATCTATGTTTTTCATTTAGCTTAAATGAAGATTGAATTATTCTGTTTTATCACTTGTTATAACTGGTGAATGTTAATTTGTTGTAGTATGATTTTGTTGTATATAAAAGCTTGTTTGATCTTGTAATAATTAAAGAAATTGAATAACAAATTGAAATAAGATCTTATTTGTAGTTTTGTACAATTTTGCATATAAATTTTCTTTCTTATTGCTCTTTTATATTCTTTATATCAAATTCTTTCATGCATGTCCACTTGAGTTGCATGCTTTAATAGTAGTTAAGCTATTGTGTTTTGCAAAGGCCACCTCTCAATTTCTATCAATGTCAGGATACTTGACATACAAACTTTTTGCAGTTATAGTCACTACTTGGAGGAGCTATTAGCAGAGTACCAAAAGCTTGGGCCTTTTGTCCAAGTTCTTCCAATTTGTAGCCGGTTATTAAATCAAGGTAATTTACTTTTTCTTATATTGTTAATTGATTTCTTCATTTTGAGTCATTTTTAATGTCATCCACAATTTACAATTTTGTAAGTTAATGTTTAGTCTTATAAGTTTTGATCATTAGAATTGATGCTCAATGAAGTACTGATTGAACATGCTCAGTTTTATACACCATGAATGTACGTAAGGTTCTTTCATTCTACTTTTATGACTTCTAAAATGAGAAAATTGTCATAATTATTTCTGATTTTATAAGCTACTGTATCACTTCTTAAAATTTTCTAAATAAGACTTGTATGTGGATTACAGTATCTCTTTCTCTTGTGGTAATGTTTTTTTTTTTTAATTGAATTTGGATTTATGTGTCAGAAATAATAAGAGTCTCAGCTATGGTACCAAATCATGGGTTCGGGGATTATGACAGACTGCACCATCGAAGCCCGAGCCCCATGTCTTCCCCAAATATTCGATCTAACCTAGGTGGCCCTGCTCTCGGATCATGGAATACTCTTCAACAAGAGGTATGAGCCCTTATTCTTTCTCTGAATAACAAAGAGAAATTTTTGGTGAGCATAAGTCGTTCAATAATTAATATTAGCATGTAAGGATTGACTTGCTCACTGAAAGTGCAATTGATAAGGTACATTGCATGAGGACCCATCTCCCAACTAAAAAAAAATGATAAAATTAGAAAAAATATTAGAGATATATAAAAGGAAGTGAAACCGGTACTGTGTTAGGATGAATATATACTGCACCTGAACCTGCACTAACCTGTATGAAATCTGGTTTTTTAACTTGAGCTTGTAGTCTCAAACCTCCCATCATACTTGTACTCATATTTCAATCTCGACACTGAACTCTTCTTTTATTTTCTTTCCAATCAGGCTCCTTGAATTTTTTTATTTGTTTTCAGTTAGTATAGATAGACTTGAATAGGGTTTGGATGATATATCAAAGTGCAGGACCAAATATAAAGTTAAAGCACTCTCAAATAAGTTTAGATTTTGTTCAATCAATATAGGAAAGTAAACCTACCACTCACACATTATATCTTAGATTTTCTGCATTATCAGAATTAGAGCTTAGAGATAATTGACTGCCCAATTAAACAAAAGGAAAAAGGAAAAATTCCAACTGAAAGTAATCTGGGAGGCCACATTGATCAATATATGTACAATTGTTCTTGGTTTACTTGTCAGCTATTGTTAATTTAAGTGTTGGTTGGATTTTTTTGGGGGGGGATTAAAACAGAGATTAGGGCTTCCACAAGGAATGACAATGGATTGGCAGGGGCCCCCACCAAGCCCGAACTCGTACATAGTGAAGAAAATTCTGCGTCTAGAGATTCCCGTTGACGCTTATCCTAATGTATGTTTTATTATTTTCACTTCTCATTTCACTAGTTCTATCCTCTGGCAGAAACACAAGTCCACTCAGGAACAGTTTTACTGGACACCACTAAGTCCAATGGTTACATGTGTAGAAATCAGAATTGACGGTGTACTGTGGTAAATTTTGGTCAAGTTGGTTTACATAAAAGAAGAAAATGAACGTTTCTATTTGGTTCTCTGTTTTCTTTTTGGATTTTTTTTTTGCTCTTTTCGATTCTAGAAGAGAAAAAAAGGCAGCCCGGTACACGTAGCTCCTACTTGCGCGGGGTCCGAGGAAGGGTCGGACCACTTTGGGGTCATTGTACGCAGCGGTAAAGCTGTCACAAGGCGACAACTTTACCGCTGTGCCAAGGCTCCCCTTCCGATTCTAGAAGAGAAGTTAATATAATTTTATTATCTTTTTCCAGTTCAATTTTGTTGGAAGGATACTCGGTCCGAGAGGGAACTCCTTGAAAAGAGTCGAGGCATCAACTGGATGTCGGGTTTTTATTCGAGGAAAGGGCTCTATTAAAGATCCAGAAAAGGTAATTGAGTGCAGTTGCAGTAAAGTTGTATTCTACCGTTCTGGACCAGCCAAAATCTACAAAATCTCAATCTTACTTGTTTAATGAGATGCCTTATTTGTACCACTCAAGTCTGGCATAGTTGTTAAAACTTAAAATATTAGACACTGATTAATTTTGAGAATTTAATGAGGCCTGACCAATGGAAGGCAATGAAAACTACATTCTAGCACTTCAAAATATGTACAGAAACCTATTTTTTAAAACCATTATTAGGTGACACAAATTATGACCATGTTGTATTTTTTATGATGAATATAAACCGCTTTGTAACCCTTGTGTATCACTTATAGGCTAACAATACACTTTGTTTGAATTTAATTGAATGATTAGAAATGCTAGAAAGAAAAGAGATTGCTCTTCAGGTATTGAGAGTGCATTATGCATGTTCATTCACATTATTGAACATGGAACTTCCTTGAACATAACAAAAAAATTGGCTTGCTTGTAGTAAATGTCATATATTTTGGTGTTTATTTGCAATTACTGTTGATCACTGGGTATAATTTGCAAATAGGATCAAATGAGAAGTAGGTGCACCCTTATCATTCCTGTATTGAATCCAGCTAACTTTTACTTGGAATTTAAAAATTTGTTTCCCTTTTTCTTTTTTAAGGAGGAGAAATTAAAGGGGAGACTTGGGTATGAGCACTTGACAGACCCGTTACACATCTTGATTGAGGCTGAGTTACCTGCTAATATAATTGATGCAAGGTTGAAACAAGCACAGGAGATCATTGAAGAACTCCTTAAACCTGTGGTAAGTGAACTTAACTGGAACTTAATACTTGTAAAGTTATCTGAGATTTCAGTTCGTTCTTTTTTCGAGGTTTTATACTGGTTTAATTAGGCAGCCGTGATGACCATACAACATACCAATTTTGCTGTAGAATATGTATCACACGAGTTCTGTATCTCATAGGGATTATTTCCATTAGTGCTTGATGACAGTTAATGATCCAAATTACCGATTGTTATTTTGTAAGAAGTTAATATTTGGAGAGACTGGATTGTGATTATTACATATATCTTTGGCAGGATGACTCGCAAGATTTTTACAAGAAACAGCAATTAAGGGAACTTGCAATGCTGAATTCCCCTAGCATGAGAGAGGAAAGCCCCCACCCCAGTGGTAGTGTTTCCCCTTTTGGTGCCAGTGGAATGAAACGTCCCAAAACCGGTATATAGGTTATCCAAAGTTTCAACCGGTGCCAAAACTAGTGTAGCCTTCAAGTCTCTCTGCTCTTTTTCGTTCGTTCCCTTGTATCAGAGTTGGTGCCAGTGTAGGATATTCATTTTATTCGTTATCTAGAGTTAAACAACTTAACAGTCATGTATGATGTGAGAGAGAATGAGGTATTTTAACTTTGAGAGCTGCTATTGTAACTTGCGTGCGTCTGAGAGAATGAGAGAGGGAGAGAGAACGGTGGTGGTCCTTCAGTTTGTTCATTAATGATTTAAATTCAAGTTTTCGCTTTAAGGTGTCAAATTCATTCGTTTGTATGTCAAATAAATCTTGAATGGATGGTGATGTTTATGTAATGCATCTGGATGTGGCTAAATTGATATTTGGCATGAATTTTGAAACTCTAGTAAGAAAGGTTCCTTCTCTTGCTTTCATATAACAATAACAATGATCATTAATAATAATTATTATAATTTTATAGTTACTTATTATATTGTTAATTAGTAAAAAAGAATCATGCTTCTTTAGTTAGCAGACAAAACATATACAGCCAGCCAGTCGTGAATTTAAATAATGGGACAAAATATGTTATCTGGGGGGCAGTCGAATTCGAATCTTGTAATTTATTTTTTATATTGACAGGCGGTATGATTCGGATCGTTGAATTTGCACGGGCAGAAATTTTATGCTATTTTATGTTCGAACAACGTTTTTACTGTAGGTCCTACAGATCTTTTTATTAATTTTACTATAATGAACAAATATATTTGATATATTAATACAAAAGATCCCGATTCACAAAACTTTTCTTCTCTCTCATCTTTGTTCATATCCACATAAATGAAATGAACACGGATACAATATTTGTTCAGTAATGGATATTAATATAGATCAAACATGTCAGTAAAATGCTGTTACAGACATAATTTCATCATGATGTCTGCTGGTGTACTGATGTTAGCATTTCATTTGACATGCTTAGTCACACTTTTTTAATTTCAAAACTCATTTGTGATATTCATGTTGAAATTCCTTTTCTTTCTTAAAAAAAATATGAGGGTCAAGTTCTTAAATTTTATTATAAGATAATTACATAAATGTAATTTTTTAATTACAGGAGAAAAATAAGAGAGGAATAAAACTAAAAAGAGTTACAAGCAAAAACACGAAACATAATATTCTAAAATTCTCAATTATCACCAGACTCCCAAAGGCATGTATCGTTTGTCGCGACATACCATCAATCAACTAGCTTGGATACACCTCACGATCCTTCGAACATCGTTATTGGCATTGTAGCACCATTTTTCTTCGAAGATGAGAGTCAAGCCCTCAAATTTTACTATGGACCACAAAATCAATTATAATATATTTGCATTTAGTTTCATATCCTCCTATGGATAAATACCGGCCACATCGGATCATGGGCTTCCTTCGTCAAAGCATTCCATTCGTTTGTGCTTGTAAAAGGCTTGCATTGCCACATGGCCCTGCTGGAATTTTGAGGAGTCCAAGCTAGACCACTAAAGGGTCATCGCAGTACTAGATGTAGGTTGCGTAATCTCCATTGGTGTTGTAGATCAGGATCACGCACGCGTTGACACATCATTTGGTGGATCTCCTCCTGCTAGGGTTAGGGTTCCAATTTTCACCTCATGGTTGCCTCACAATGAGCTTACATGATTTTCTTCACACATAATCGTTGTCATTACTTACCGCTGAGGAGAAAATTCATGAGCTAGAGCTGAAAGACAAATGGGAGGAAGAGGAAAAGAGGGGTTGAAGGAGAGGTGAAGTAGGAAAGAGAGGCGATTACCGAAAGAATTCGCAGTGCGGTTTGTCTCCTCACTTTCCTTCACGGCAAAGACCTTGAGAGCAAGCAAAGCCTAATCGAAGCGAGAGAGGGTCACTAGAAAAACCAGGTGAGCAATTTCCCTCCACTCTCTCTCCCTCTCTTCTAGCAATGATTCTCTCTCGAGCAATGGCAGACGGAGAGGGTAGAGGAAAAGGGGGAGTGTGGAGGGAAGAGGGAGAAGCGAGAGGAGGCCGGCGGCGTGTACCTAGAATTTCTTGGTTTTTTGTCGTCTGGGATTTTTTTCGCGAGAGAGAGAGATAGAGTAGGGGAACCTTCTTTATTCATGTTGAAATTAGAGGTGGCAAGTCGGACAGATTTGGGTCAGGTCGGGTCGGATCGGGTTAGTTTGATTTTCTCAAAATTCAGGTTCTGGGTCGGGTCGGGTGAGATCGGGTTGGGTCTCGGGTCGGGCAACATCGATGTTTTTCGGGTGTTAGGTCGGGTCGGATGATGTTGGGTCGGGTCTTGGGTCGGGCAACGTCGATGTTTTTCGGGTGTTGGTTCGGGTCGGGCAACGTCGATGTTTTTCGAGTGTCGGGTCTCGGGTCGGGCAATGTCGATATTTTTCGAGTGTTAGGTCGGGTTGGGCGAAATCGGGTCGGGTCTCGAGTCGGGCAACGTCGATGATTTTCGAGTGTCGAGTCAGGTCGGGCGAAATCGGGTCGGGTCTCGGGTCGGTCAACGTCGATGTTTTCCGGGTGTCAGGTCAGGTCGGGTCTCGGGTCGGGCAACGTCGATGTTTTTCGGGTATCGAGTCTGGTCGGGCGAAATCGGGTCGGGCAACGTTGATGTTTTTCGGGCTTTGGATCAGGTGTCGGGTCTGGCATCATTGCTTAGGGTGTTGGATCGTGTCGGGTCTCGAGTCGGACATCGTCATTGTTTTTCAGTATTGGATCGAGTCGGACCAGATCGGATCGAGTCTCAGGCTCAGGTAATGTCAGCGTAATTGAATTAGTTATTCTGATTCTTGAAGTAAATGAATCTTGATCTTATTTATATTAGTGAAAAAATAATTATGTGTCATAATCATTTCATTATCAATAATCTACTAATCTTCGATTGGATTTCGTTTCTAGCTTATTCCGACTTGTTTGAAAAATGAGACTAAATGTGTTGTTGTTGTAATAATTTAATGACCAATTTAAGTGACATAATAGCTTGCAAAATATTTTTATTTTTAGATACTGAAAAAATACATAATTGAATGTTCAAATTAGTTTTCAGTTAGTCTCTTATCGTATCATTGAACAATTAAAAATCTTTATTAATTTATCATTAATATTTTTAAAAATTGACTATATATTTAATCTAAAATAAATATTAAATTTGTATAAGTTGAATTTATCATATATCACTTCACATGCAAATAATTTTGATCATTTTTTATTGAAAATTAATATATCTTTATTAATAACAAAATTTTACAAGTTTTAAGTCATACTATTTAACTTTAACTAAATTATTGGGCACAATAATAAAATAATTACAACATCTAATAAAAAACTAAAACAAAATTAGAAATATATATAACACAATAAATAAAAGATGTACTTATAATGAACTTGTGCATAAAATCAACTTTTACAAGTCAATTAAAACATATCTTGTACGTAACTTTATCTAAATTATATAATGCCTATGTGAGATACTTATATTAATTTCAGCCAAAGATTCAAATAAATTGAAAGTAAATTGTTAATACTTATAGATAAACTATGATACAGCAACATGTAATAGGTCGTCTGACATGTTTCAAGTTCAAAAGTAACCTACAACACGAGTAGGATACACTTTTCCAGCTTCACAGACTGGATTTCGTGTAAAAACCCATCCAAAACAAACATAAATAGTGTTGTAGTTTTCCCTGACCCATCGGGTCAGAGGATGCATCTGGTCAGATTTGTTAGAGGAATGTGTTTGAGTTTTAAACATATTTGTTAGAGGAATGCATTTGGGTTGTCTACTCATTTCACGAGCACTTTAAAAGCTTAAGAAAAGTTTTCCCTAAGCGCAACACTGTCGATTGCACGGAACGATCACACACGCAAATACCTTCTTGCGTCTTACGTTGCATTTTAAGAGCGCAAATACCTTCTTGCGGGTCGGGCAATTTTGCATCATCCGGTGTCGCCTCGAATCGGGCTATTGATCTTCTCTGGTCGGGTCTGGTCGGGTCTGGTCGGGTCGAGTCGGGTTTCGGGTCATCAGGTGTCGCCTCGAATCGGGTTATGGATTGTCTCGAGTCGGGTTTCGGGTCTTCAGGTGTCGCCTCGAATCGAGTTATGGATCTTCTCGGGTCGGTTCGGGTTTCTGGTCATCAGGTGTGGCCTCGAATCTGGTTATGGATTGGGCCGGGTCGAGTTCGGGTCATCAGGTGTCGCCTCGAATCGGGTTATTGACCATCTCAGGTCGGGTCGGGTGGGCGAGTTTTTCGGGTCGGGTCGGGTTCTGCCACCTCTAGTTGAAATCTTATAGTCATAGAATACTAAATTTATTATCGTTACAATTAGCGTTCTAAATTCGTGTCGTTTCATTCCAAACACGGCTTGGCACGACACGAAACGGTACGACACGGTTAGTATTTTATTATTTTTACTGTGCTGCTCCGTGCCGTGCCAAAAATTGGAAGGGATCGGAATGGAACGGTTAAGACACGACACGTTTTGGCACGCCGTGTCTAAATGTGTCGTGTCTTAATCGTTCCGTGCCTAAACGTGTCGTGTCTTAACGTGTCGTGTCTAAACGTGCCGTCTTTAAATGTGCCGTGTCTAAACCTGTCGTGTCTAAATGTGTCGTCTAAACGTGTCGTGTCTAAATATGTTGTGTCTTAACTTTGTCTTAACTATATCTTAACTATGTCGCGACTCGTGTCTAAACGTTTATTTTTTAAAATTTGTAAAGTTTAAAATAGAATAATTAATAAATGCAAAAGATTTCAAAATAATTTGAACTTTCGTGTCTATCTGTGCCTACCCGTGTCTATTTATGTCGTGTCGTGTCTATTCATGTTGTGCCGTGCTGTCATGTCGTGTCTAGACGTGTTCTCGTGTCGTTCTGTGCCGTGCTTTCGTGTTGTGTCGTGCCGTGTCTCTCCTCGTAAACGTTTCGTGTCGTGTCGTGCCGTGTCGTGTCCTACAGTAGGAAACCTAAGCACGACACACTTAAGACACGATAAGTGAACAGTATCGTGCCGTGTCCCGTGTCGTGTCTTAACCGTATTGTGTCCTTATCGTGTCGTGTCGTTCCGTGATGTTTTCAGACACGCAGACATGATTTTAAGAACTCTAGTTACAATGCATTTAATAATTATTGACTTTTGTTATAGATTGATCGTGCGGCAAATCAATCGCATGTATTTTTATTGCCAGTTGATTATTTGTTAATTAAATATAGATTCAAATACAAATACAAAAGAATTATGAAAAAGAAAAGGTGTTATAGACATGTTGTTAATGCTTCTGTTGTGTTGTGTTGTGTTGTTAAACTGGGGATTTAGAAAGAAAAAATTTCTGGGTTGAAGAAAAGGCCGTTTTGATGGGCTTAAATGATGGCCTTTTTGTGAATATTGTTGAACCATTATAGTTGTTATGTGCACCTGATTCTGATATGATATGTCATTATATCGAATCTGATATCGGAAAGGGTCGTATGAGCCCAATATAAATTCAAGTATGCAATGATCAGGCATCAGATAATAGATAATTTTTCTGACGGCCTTTCGAGATTATATATCAAATATTTTTTTGATAACACCTATCGAACTTACCATTTCGAAACTTACCATCTCGGCACTTTCGGTGGTACAAGTTTTCGGAGTTTTAATAAGTTTAGGTGATCAAGACAATGTCTTTTTATCTTTATTTGTAGAATTTAGTTTTGTGTGCTTGTAACTCATGTTTTTTTTTCTTTATTTTTATGTTTCTCATCCTATGTATTTTTTTTCTTGATTAATAAAACTTATTGTAGGCGAAGTCTACTTTTCAAAAAAAAAACTTTGAAACATGCAAATGAGAAAGATATACATACATTATATATTTCATAAATTCACCTTTAATTTTCGATATTAGATTAAATATTACGGTTGACAATATCTTAAGCGGTAGCTAATTAGAATGATTTTAGTAAACTCACGAGTTCAAAACTCCATTAACAAAAAGGCTCAAATCTCGAAAATAGCATTTGAAAATTAAGTTGTAAATGCCGGAAGTAATAAAACCTTATAAAAAAGAAAATTCCTATATAATATTTGGTGTTGTATAACCTCCGAGATTAGTTATCGATTAAAGCTTAGTTAAGACTGATTGAAGATGAAATGTTCAAAATTCGATGAATTAGATTGTTTTTGAGATAAAATTCCTATATAAGATCAATTCCTAGCTTGTTTATAAGTTTACTAAAAAAGTTGGTGAACATAACTCAAGAATTGATTAAATCAGCTTCAAACGACAAATTCGAATCGTTAAATTCAATCTATATTACATGTATTTACATATCAAACTTATAAATTTTGAATTTAAATTAGTATATGATCAAGCGGTCAAAAAAATAAAAAAATGAATACATGAAATTAATTCATAAATATAAAACTTGTGACCGTTTGATTTTATATGAAATGACTTCAAATTTTTACAAATTTGATATGTAAATACATCACTAGTAATGTATCTCGTTTTCAACTATTTGAATTTGTCATTTGAAGATTATTTTAATTATTTTTTTAGTTAAGCTCATTCACTCTTTTAATTTTACTCAGCTCAAGAAAATGTGAATTATTGTTACTGCAAAATTTTGACAGATTAGGTTGGTTTTGAGAAGAATCGGTTCCCATATGGATCCGAATCTGGTGCCGCGCGGCACCGTTTCGTACGGATCGGACACTCATAAATTAATGCGCTGTAAGCAACGGAAAATCGTGATTTGATTCAAAGATTGCATTTTTTAAGTTTATTACATGAATCTTGACGCAATTAAATGATTCAGATTCTTCACGTGTCACGTGCCGCGCGGCACAAGATCTGAACTCGTTCCCATATAGACGTCAGTCATATTTGAAAGTTGAAATTCCAATGATTGAAGAAGCTGTTTCTTTCTTTTACTCTCTCCTTTGCTTTGTTGACATGTACATATTAAAAGCAAAAGTATAACAAGCGCTCAGTGTCTTATTTTATAGTTCGTACCAAATTTCATTCCCCTTCTGTTACAATGTCTATCTGTTACAAAAGGTGATTAATTATATGTTGGCAATTCTTATGTTGCAATCTTCTTAGATAATTACCCTCTATGATTAACCCGAGTCTTTTCATTTTTCCAAATCTCTCTTTCTATATCAGGAAGCAAGTTCTTCCAGTTGTCCCAAACCTCTTAGATACTGTTCAAGTTGATTCTAAACAATGTTCACTCAATTCATCTGTAGTTTGCATCTTTTGAAATGATTTTATCTTGGGTTGAAAAAGTGGATTGAAGCAACACTTATTTAGGTCTTATATATTGCTCTTATATTTTTTTTGTTTGAAAGAAGTCTTATAACTTGTTTGATATCAATATTTTACTTTGCTTTTGTTCTGCAATTGGGAGTCAATATATACCACTTCAAAGAGGTAAACCCCTACTTGGTGTTTGATAGGAGGAATTCTTATGGAATGCGTCTGAATATATCAGCTGGAACTGCCACACGTTTTGAGGTGCTTTTCAATAACTCTGTTTGTTTGTAATAAATTGGGTAGGTCTTTTGTTGGGATTCAAATCTGCTACTGCGCAGTACCGTCCAGTGTAGTAACGGACGGTCCGGATCGACCGTCAGCGATGAAAATTAGATAAAGTTTTTAAACTTTGGCACGAATCTTAAAACAAATAAAGAAGATCGGACGACTCTGATGCTGCGCAGTACCAGATTCGGATTCCTTTTGTTGTTGTTGATCATACTCGTTTTTTGGAATTGTTATTGGTGTGGCTATCTTCATTAAGGTCAGACTTTTGTTATCCCATATTTCCAACAAATAATTGATGCAATATATTTTACTCAGAAGCACCAATAGTTGAGTGTACCCTCAATTAATTAATAAATATTTAGTATTTCTGATTTATAGTGTAGTTTTATTATTGTTGTTATTATTAATGTTATTATTATTGTTACTATATTGCTATTTGTTATATTATTATTTACTTTTTTATTCATTACTTCTATTTAGAGGCAGTGGTGGATCCTGAGGTCGAGCTAAGTTCGGACACAACTAAGTCCGGACACTAAGCTTGAGATCAAGCTCGGGCACAAATACACTAATATTCACTAAAATATCATTAAAACACCATTTTTCACTACAAAAATGACAAAAAATACACTACATTTCGCGTCTTTTAAATAAAGCCCGGTCACTTGCCCTAAGGTGGATCCGCCACTGGTTAGAGGGCAAAATTTATATTTTTTTTCCAGGAGAACAAAATGACACACATTTTTATATATACATAGTTATTTTGCAAAAAAATGACAAATCAGACAAATACACATGATTATTTTGCCAAAAAAATTCAGGGGGAACATTTGCCCCCCCCCCCCCCCCCCCCCCCGGTATATGCTGCATCTGCCCCTGCTCCTATTGAGTTTCATATGTAGTCTATCCCAACTTATTTCGATCTAAATGCTTTGTTGTTGTTGTATTTCAGAAGCTTGACCTTTGTTGTGTTCACAAATAACGGTACTTATGTTGTTGGCTTTTTTTTAAATTGTAGCGGGTGATGCCAAATATGTAACTCTTGTAAGTATTGGTGGTTAAAAAATTATTTGTATTTGATTTTTGAGAAATTTTTCTGTCTTCCGTTGTAGTTTCTTATTTTGTTTTCTATTTTGTCTTATTCTTTTTTTATATTTCATTCTCTTCCAGCTGCATTTTTTCCTTTTCTTTCTTTTATCGTTCGTTCTTTTTTCTACATTTTCTTCGACAAGATTGTTAGAAATGACGAGAAATTTGTCAAAGACGAAAATAATGTTTAAAGTGGCGACAAATATAAGAACGAGAAAGTGATGACAGATCTTAAAACGAATACGATAGACAACAAACGATCTTGAAACTGCCTCTGACATTCTTTGTATTCACCATGATTGTTATTTTTTTTCACAAATGAAAGAAAGAGAAAGAGAAAAATAAAAATATAAATATTCATCTAATATAAATACTTGTTTCAGTACTAAGAACATCCTTTTCCAACTAGTATTAACACCTCTGATGTTAGTATGAACACTTGAGAAGTTAGTATGAACATCCTGAATGTTAGTATGAACACCTGTGAAATTAGTATAAACACCCCGAATTTTATTATTAACACTTGAAAAGTTAGTATGAACACCTTGGATGTTAGTATGATCACCTGAGATGTTAGTATGACCACCTATTTTATTTAGTAAGACCATCAGGAGAGCTAGTATGGAAACATCCTTAGTTAGTATGAGCACTTGAGTAGTTAGTATAACCACCTGAGAAGTTAGTATGATCATCTATTTTATTTAGGATGACCACCGGATGATCTAGTATGATCACATTCTTAATTAGCAGGAGCACTTGAGTAGTTAGTATGGTCACCTGAGAGGTTCGCATGACCACATACTTTATTTAGTATGACCAGCAAATGAGCTAGTATGATCACATCCTTAATTAGTATGAGCACTTGAGCAGTCAGTATGACCACATTATTAGTTAATATGACCATCAGAGGAGTTGGTATGTCCACATTCTTAGTTAGTATAAGTACATGATAGTGTGTAAGGCGGAAACTTTCAAAAATAATGCGTGCGGTACAATTTTTCATTTTTATTTGCGTTTGACTATTTGATTTTCAATTTTTATTCGTTTTTGACTCTTTAACTTTTCTTTTTTGACAAAGTTAGTTAGAGGGATTAGAGTGGAGAGACTGAGATTGGAGAACTATTAGTTAGATCCTTGATTTATATATATTATAATATATTATTACCATTTAAGCACTATTAGATCTAACAAGTGCTTTCCTTCTTTTCCCCAGTTTTCTAGGTAGGAAGTTTGGTGGCCAAGTGGAAGTCTCTTTTGATTTTTCTTTTGTAAAATTAGGTTAGGACAAGGTGGAGTTAATGTTTTAGTTTTTATGTTTATCGTGCTTAAGAGTCATAATCAGAAAATGCCATGTAAGCTTGTAATGCTTTCTTTCTTATAATCCAATCAAAATTGAAATAGCGTGTGAGAATAAAAATGCAGTGGAAAAAGTAGGTGAAGCGCAGAGCCAGGCTTTCTTTCTCCAGCCATAACATATTAATTAACACTTATTATCCGCTTTCACGCTGTATAAGTATAACAATGGATAATTAACAATGATTGAAGGTGAAATATTCAAATTTGGGAGTAATTAATCATCTAATTAATCATCCTGGATTCTCTGTGGCATCACCCTTTTGCAGCTCATCTTCTTTCCTACGAACTCTCTCATGTTCAAATTAAATAACTAAATTAGTTTTGTCTATAATTACACACTTCAAACTACAACAATTATATTATTCTAAGATGACTTTGTGCAACTTCTACTCCTATTTAATGTATATTACAAAAAAAAACAAATTTATCTACTCTTAACCAACCATTTGTTGGAAATTTTGAATCCATGGTTTTGATGACCTTTTTGTCATGTCATACTATCCATAATCCTCATGCATGCTTATTTGCTAAAACATCATACGCAATTTTTTGCATTATATTCTCACTAATAAATATATTAATATTCCAAAGGATTAAGTGGATTAAATATATTAATATCGGATCATCAAGAACAAAAGTATTTTATTATTAGTATTGTTATTCTAATCAAAATGTGATCCAAACAAGAATTAACAAATTGGAGATAGTATTCGGTTAGTGTTATTTTGCTAATTCAATAAAATGATAAGATTAGCAAGATAGCACATGTGAGTGTTAGCAAAATTATTATTTTATTTCTATTATAATCATCATCATCATCATATTATTATTACTATTATTATTATTATTATTATTATTATTTATAATAATAATTATTGTTCTTATTGTTGTTATTATTATCATATTATTATTATATTACTATAATGATTATTGTTGTTGTTATTATTCTAATTATTATATCATTGTTGTTGTTATTATTATTATTATCATCATCATCATCATCATCATTGGAAGCTGAAACTTAATCTCATTTGACAATTTGCAAAATCATTCAAGGACTAATCTTTGCACAAGTTTAGTTTGTGTTATGCATGTTTAAATAGTTGTAATAAATCATGATTAGGGCCATATGATGATCCCTCAAGTCAAGAGAAACATAACAAGATCAAGAGCTTGAATAATGGAGCAAAATGAATCATTGCCCAGCCAAACTTATAACGAGATGGCAACTCGTTATGATGTGTCTGCAAGTTTGAGGAAAATCGCTAAGTATCGAAAAAACTAAGAGATATTTTGTAGTAATGATTTAATAACTCGTCATAGCGAATTAGAAGGCATTTTAACGAGTCAGGACTTATCCTAACGAATTTGGAGATTCGAAGCTAGAGAAATTCAACTAAGTACAAGAATACCTGATAGGTTCGTCGTGGTAACGCCTCATGAACTCGTTATAACAGATGTTAACTCATTATAACGAGTCTAGAGATCACAAGGGCTTGTTGTCATGGCACATACGCAGAATGGCATTTATGAAATACTAGACTTGTTATAACGCTTCATTGAGATATTTGCAAAAGACATGTGCTGACCTATAAATAAAGGTAAACCTTCGTTCCAAGGCATGAAATATCCCTCAAGCTTTCAAGCATTAAAAGAGCTAAGAGATCATTTTCTTAAGCAATCTAACCTCAAATTTAGTCATTATTGAGTGCTTTTGAGAGTTAGTTTTTAACCAATTGTTGATTCTTGCTAAGTGATTGATCAATGTGTGATCTATCTTAGTGTTTTAGTTTGAATCGTGGAGGATCCTTGTAACAAACTCTTACATAGGCCCTTGAGAGATTATTGTAAGGAGTTTTGACTTATTGATAAGACCATGTAAATACTTATTTGTTATAGTGTATTCGACCCGGAGGTGGTTCCAGGAGTCTCGTGGAGTAGGCATTGCAAAACTTTGACCGAACCTCGTTATATCATGTGTCAACTCTCTCTTACTCTCTTTCTTAATCAAATTGCTTTAATCTCTTCAGGTCACAGATCGTTGCTCTCCCTATTCTTGTGTTATATTCATTTGAATTACTTAGTACAAAGATCTTGGTTAATCCTTCAATAGTTGTACATGCTTCCGCATTAAATTTTTAACGTCTTTTGGGCCACAAATTCTTACAAAATTGTATTAGAGACATGGTTGATTACTAGTAATTCTTGAGATCTTGAATTGTGAATTGCAGAATGCAACTTATCAAATTTGTGAAAGAGTCATGTATATATTTGGTGTAGGGAGTAAGAACTATCTCAATCTAATTGGTCTTTGGAGTGTAATTGGAATCGGTTGGAAGCCCAAATATGAAGTAGATAACACAACTCTCACTAATGACTTAAAAGAATTCTAGGTCAAAAATGACAATGCCATCAACACTATTCTTAGCTCAATACAGAAAATATTGTCTTGTCTCTTGCCAACACTAGCAATGCTAAGGATATGTAAAATGATCTCATTCTTAGATATGAAGAAAATGAGCATATGAAAAAGTCTAGGAGATTGATTTCGCCACTAAATTTTAAAATCTAATATTTGAAGATGATGAGTCATTTGAGAACTTATAGTTTAAACATTTCTTTGAAAAATGGGTTTATTAAAGTAGGTTCTAATATTAGTGATGATAATTTTGCAGGTAAGTTTCTAAGAATAGTGTCAAAAATACCTTCATGAATTTCAATTGTAAGCTCAATTGAAACCATGCAAGTCAAAGGATTGTCTTTTCATCTCGAAGAAGTCTATGCACAACTATTATTTTTCGAGGAGAATCAGAAAGAAGCAAAAGATCCATCAACTTCAAAAACTCTAGCCTTCCCCGTTCAACCTTTATCCTCAAGTTACAACTATCGATTTGAGTCGAATGAAGATATTTTTCAAAAACTACAACAAGAATTGACAAAAGATGATGACCTACTCGTCAAATTGATCAAAGAAAGTATAAGTTTTGAAAAGAAGGTGAAGAGAGAGTATCTCAAGGCAAAATAATTGTTTGTCTTGCATGTAATAATGAAGGACACTCGATACAAAGTTGCTACACAATATTTTCTTCCAAAAGGAAGAATGAAAATGGAAGACAAGAGGGTAGATTCAAGTCCAACAAGTCAAATGACAATAAGAAAGCATTGCAAGCCACATAGAGTCGTGACTCCACCAATAGTAAAGAAGAGATTGATTGATCTTGCTGGAGAACAAAAAAACAAATTAACTTGCTTGCAATCAAGCAGACTTGTGTAGAAATCACATTAGATTCCATAGAAGAAGACAACATCACCGATCTACTTATAATCAGTCTCATGATGAATATGGTTAGATGAAGGATGATCAAATATCCAAAGAAGCAAAGAAAGAAGTGACCATGGAAGTCAACAATTAAGACAAGGAGACCCCAAGTCGAACTAGTATGGCATACCTATTTAAGAGCTCTAATGAGCAAGTATTAGTTAATTATGTTTTATGATGAAAAATCGAGTGATGAGTCTTGTCTCTCATTGAATAATGGTCATGAATCATATAATGTGATAAAATTTAAAAATCGCTTGAAGAGTACAAAAAAATTCATGGATGTTAAAAATAATGGCCAGTTCAAGCAATTCTGAGTTTTTTATTCTTCAAGCAATTCTTGAAATAAATCTTTCAAGAATTCTTGAAGAGTACAATTCAGAATTGGCAATTATTCTTGAATTGACCATTATCTTCAAAAATTTAAAGAATACAAAAACTTGGATAATGGTCCATTGAACTTAAAGTTAAAATTGAATTACTTGAAATCAAAGTCAATGACATTGATATCAAGATTGACTTGGATAAGAAATGAGAAGTGGAAAGATACATCCGTGGACATCTAAATTTGCTAGTACCTAACATTATGATTTCAAGATTAATTATGACAAAGTGCATATTAGTCAAGGTTTCCATAATAAAATCAGACTTGAATATAATAAGGATCAACCTTTTTTTATTGGAAAGCAACCTCAAAATGTTGGAAACTGTTTATAAGAAAATGCTAATAACCATGCTTTCATGTACAACAAACAATGGATCAATAATAAAATTTTTAACAATCGTAACTCTAGAATGGGAGATATAAGACCTAGAACTAACAACAATTATGTGACTACCAACTATCATATATTTAAACCGCCAAAGCTCTATGTGAGAAATAGGTATGGTAAATTTCATATTGTGAATAAACATAAACGATTTGTTAATAATTACCAAAGAAATGAATTCAAATGCGCTTTCCAACCGAACCAATATCCAAGGTATTCGCCAAATGACTATAATAATAGACCCAAAAATTTCGGCAATGAAGACCTAAAAATCCAAAGTTACCATCATGATAATATTAACAAATCCAAGCCTTATTTTTCTCTTTTTTGCAAATAAATTGGACATGTTGAGTCATTTTGTGGGTTTGAGAACGAAAAAAAAACTTGAAATCACTTGATATTGCAAGTACAAGTGGTACCAAACCTATAGTGTAGAATATCACTACACTCCTTTATTTGTCTCAAATTGTATACTTTATTGAGGAGTCAAGTAGCAAAGTGTATGTTTTATGCCTCTTTGAATAATATATATATTTTGCGATTTGATTGAAGATCTTATTATCCAAGGAGCGGTCTAAGTCAACAAAGTCAAATATGTACATTTTTAGATAAAATTGACAAGCTGAACTGAGCGCAATAATGTAAAAGATCAAATTTGAATCATAGTAGTTCAACCTTTGTATTTAATTCTCTTCAAAATTGCTCAGAAATTGAATTTTATTGTGAACTATTATAACAAGATGGAAATCGTTATAACGAGTTGGTTTGAACGAAGAACAATTGGCGTTCTAAAATTGAGGCTCAAATAGAATTAAAGATTTTCGATGGGAAAACCTGCACAACTACAAGACTTAAGTCTCTCATCAATCACACAAAACTACAATTCAAATGCAATACAAAAAGATGTAACAAGAATTCTCAAGAATTGCAAAGTAAGAGAGAGCAATGGTTAGAGAGATGTTGACACACGATATAACATTGTTGGACAATCTTTTCCTCCTCCATGGTACATCCACACTGGGCCGAAAACAAACACTATACCAAAAGTGTTTTATAAAAGATTCCTAAAAAAATATCCGTACCCATTTAAAATTAGTCTTAATCTTATTTTATTCTTATTCGTTAAAATTTGATTTATCCGTACACTTTCTTTACCTGTTATAATTATAGAGTAAGGGGCGATACAGCTGAAATTTAGGTAATAATTATTTTTAAATTTTTTATGTAATAATTATTTTTAAAAAATTTATGTAATAATTATTTTTAAATTTTTTATAAATAAACGATCAAAAAAATTTTATTTAAAATAAATGTGCCTCTACGTAACATAAAAAATGCACAATATACAATTGATTTCAACTAAAATATTTTTAATAAAACAATCACTTTAAAATGCAAATATACTGTTTTTGTCTGACTTTTCTACTAATATTTGTATATAATTTATTCTATAAGATCACAAGTATGAAATAGTCTTTACTCGTACTCTTACTTGTCTGATTAACGAAAGATAAATCGTATCTATACTCGTGACAACCTAAAAAATATACGATAAAACCAGAACTTTCTCTATCTCCTTTAGAATTATTTTATTTATTTATTTATAAGAACTATTGGCCACCGGGATTGCCACCTTGACGACAATATTTTTCCTTTTTCTTCTTTTGGCAGCATTTCATAAAGGAAAATGTTCGTCGAGCCGCGTACTGATGTCATCATCGATACGCACTGGACACGTCCAGTTGAGTTCCGACTAAGCTTTTAAAAAACGGAGTTTAAACTTCAGTTTAACCGTTTTAACTTGTCATGGCGTTAAGTTTTCAGGAAAAAACATTTTTTACTGGTTTTCTGCAGTTTAACGGTTTTAACTCCGTTTAAACCGTGTAAATCCGTTAAAATCAGGCCGTTTTAACGCCATTTTTTATTTTTTATTTTTTCTTTGTGTTTTTGCTGGATGTTTACTGTAATGTACTTGGTGATTTGTCAACTTGTTGAATTAATTTAGTTTTTCTATTTTTGTTTACTATTTTATTAACTTGGGATTAGTTATTGTGAGCTTAGTCGGGTAGTTACTAGTGTTATGATGATGTGTTGATTGTTTGGGTACACTGGTCTTGTGTGTTATATTGATGTTGGCATGAGATATTATTATGTTGGTACGACTTACGCAATTAGATAGTGGAGGTTATAAAAAATACACATTTCAAAATAAAATACATTCTAAATTCTAATTATTAAACATATCATATAACATCATTCATATTTTTAAATAATGAAAAAGACAGCAATGCTAATAATAATGTTAAATATATTATATAATATATAGTTACATAGAGTCATACATATGACAAAAGTGTATATGTTTGAACCATAATTTGGTCTAAAATAAATAAATAATAGACAAAAAATGGTTGGCCGTTTTTTGATTTAACTTCCGTATAATTCTGTTTTAACGTTAAACCGTTAAGCGACCACCTCACTATTGAGGGCCGTTAAACGTTTTTTAAAAGCTTGGTTCCAACAAAAAATGTTGTAGTTATTATGCATGTTATTTTTGTTATTATGCATCTAATAACATGCATAACATATCAAATAATATGCATAATAACTTAATTAATATGAATTGTGCATGTTAATTGTGTTATTATTCATATTATTTGTATTATTATGCATTTGATGGTATTTATATTCAGATTATTATTATGCATATCAAACATATTATATAAATGTATTATTATGCATGTTAGTCATATTATTTTGCATGTTATTTACATGCAAAATAACAAAAGGAAATGCATATAACCGAAATAACATGCATAATAACTAGAACAATTTTCGAAGTGAATGTAACTGAATTCGTCCAGTCCGCATCGATGAGCGTATCAATCTCCGTTTTCATTCGAGCGTCGAGTCAATTATATGCATAATAATAAAAACAAAATGCAAACTGAACACAACTTCACCTTTCCTATTGAGATCGATTACGAAATCGATATATCAACTCTCTTTCTCAAGTATTAAATACTTCGCTGAACGTCACTATTTGCAAATCATATCAAATTCATGCGTTCACAAAATAGTTTGGATAAATATATTCAAAATTTCATGTATTCAATTTTCATTCTAGTACTTGCATTATTTTTTCCGTAAACTCAAATTTAGCATGCATGAATAAATTCAGTTAAAATTATTGAATTTAAATTAGAGAAAATATTTGATTCTTTTATCTTGTGGTGTTCATATCAACTTTATTGATGTTCAGACTAATACCCGAGATACTCATACCAACTCTCCTGATGTTCATATTAACAGTACTGATATTCATACTAACTTCAGAGGTGTTCATACCGACTTCACTGTTGTTTATACTAATTTCATAGAATTTCATACTAACTTCTGAGTTGTTCATACCAATTTCACTAGTGTTCATACTAACTTTCATACTATGTGATTTTCATTATTTTTTTGATGTTATTACTAACTTCTTAAGTCGTTCGTACTAGATTCGCATGTTAGTATGAAAACATATTTCAACTAATATGAATATTTTTTTAACTATTATGAACACATTGTATATTTAGTTAGCGTTTCATTTCGTGATGAATATTATTAGTTACAATTTCAAGTGCACAACATATTTGAAACAACTAGTATGGATATTTATTTCAACTAATATAAAGACATGTTTCAACTAAATATGAACACCTTGTTTATTTAGTATGCGTCATATTCTGTGATGAACATTATTAGTTACAGTTTGAAGTGCACAACATACTTCAAACAGCTAGTATGAACACATGTTTCAACTAATATGAACACATGTTTCAATTAATATAAATACATTGTTTATTTAGTATGCACCTCATTCTGTGATGAACATTATTAGTTACAGTTTCAAGTGCACAACATATTTGAAACAACTAGTACGAACACATGTTTTAACTAATATAAATACGTGTTTTAGGATAGTGAGTATGGAGAAAACGTTCAGAAGAGTGCGTCTAATTTTTCATTTTATCCGTTTTTGACTCTTTGGTTTTTATTTTTTGACAAAATTAGTTAGAAAAACATGAGTGGGGAACGAAAATTGAAGAATTGTTAATCAGAATTCTTTAATTAAATATAGTTCTAATTAAATATCTTGAGAAAATGAAATAATGACAGTATTTACTAGAGAAGCAGCACATATAAAAATAAGCAAAACAAAGGAAAAAGAATGATGGTTTTGGTAGCAAGTAGCAAGTTGAGGAGGGTAGCTTTAGCTTAACCTCCAAAAGACGAAAAGCAACGAAAACCAAAAGGCAAAAGCAAATCACAGTTTTTTTTAATTATCTTTGATTCGGTACAACTCCTTTCGGTGGGCCCGGATCCGATTACAACAAACAAATATACAGAGAGGGGAGGAAGAAATTCAGATCTTCTGTAGTACGGTACATGCAGCACAAAAAAGTTTGAACTGTTCGATCTATTTTTAAATTTGGGATGACCAAATTTACAAGATTTCTAATCACTTGCTCGTCGAACCTATGCTCGTCTCTGCTCGTCGAAACCGTTCAAAATTTATCCAACGATCTAAGCAGTTGCCTCATAAATCAAATTACAGTCGTCTGATATGAATTATCGTGATCGGATCTAGCAAGCACAGTCCTGCTCACTACCTACGCGAGCAGGCAATTCGGAGCCAACTTATAAAACACAATCCTCCTAAATAAAATTTAGACCGATTGTATCGTGCAACACAGCGAATTCGAACCGTCCTGCGCCGTAGAAAATCCGGACTCGATAGGAAGAGGGAGACCTAACTTGAAGTCTTTCTCCTTTCCTTCCTTTCTAACCCTCTTTCGATTTTCTTTTAATTAATTAATTAATTGATTGATTAATTCCCTTTCCCCAATCCCCACCCCCATTCCTCCGTTCTCTCTCCCACAAATCCCCAATTCTCTCCTTCTCTTCTTCGAATTGAAGGTCAAATCTAGCACTTCAGGTACAGTCTCTCTCTCTCTCTCCATCAAGCTATTATCTCCGTCTCCTCTTTTCTCATGGTTAAATCGCTTTATTCGATCGTCGTTTACTGTTGATTGGCTCCTTCAGATGTAGATCCTTGCTAGGAGGTTGTCCAATCTATAAATTATTTCACGGATCTGATAATCCTTCACCTATGCTACTTCGGAAAAAAAATAAAACAAATTGTTTAAGGATCACTACTCAAATTGCGGTCTTAGATATTGTTAATGAAACTATTTTCATTTTTCAGTGTTCTGTAAAAGATCCATTTTATTTGTTGATTACTGTTGTTCCTCTAGAGTTATAGGTTGTTGATTTCAAATTATGAAAAATTAAGACACAAAGAGAGATCAAATAGTTCACGACTTCCTTGGCAAACATCTCAAATAATACTTGCCCAATGTACATTTCTCTTTTGGCAAGCTTGTAGGTCCATATCTCTTCTTATATTGGCATGTATTTTCAAGATTTGCCATTAATCTTTTGCTCGTGCCAGTTTTTTTTTACTTCAAGCTGTACCTCATAAGTAGTATCTTCTGCTGGCATGTATTGAATTTTGAGACACACCTTCAACAATAACATAATTTATTTTGCTCAAAGTGAGATTATCTGTTATTTAAAATTGACTGTCTTAATTTAACTCTCTCTCTCTCTCAGCATTGGATCATGGCTTCAAAGCGTATTTTGAAGGAGCTCAAGGACCTTCAGAAAGATCCTCCAACCTCATGCAGTGCTGGTACTTAAATAAATTATTTGTATGGTGTCTTAATTTTCTTATCTATAGAGTTTCAGAAAGCATCTATTATAACTTATAAACCTCAATTAATGGGTAATACCTTGCATAAGATTTACCCTTTCGTGATACAAAATTTTGTCTGCATAACCCTGCATTCCTGACAAAAGTACCGGATTACACCTTCCATTTCTCACTGCCCCTTCTTGACATGTGAGAAGGGAGGATATCTTGAAGGAGCTTGCATATCTAAATTGGTTATGATGTTCTATTTTGGGGTCTGGTCGTTGGAGAGGGAGTCAACTGATATATATGCTTTTAATCTCGTTGAATGTCTAAACATGAGAATACTATAACCTGTTTGTTCAAGCCATGACCAGAATTTGTATATCTGTTTTTGTTCTCTTTAATTTGTGGAGAAGACATGAACCAAAACTAACTAGAGCACAGCAGAGACCCAATCAGAATGGTTCAGTATGGAAGTGCAGCGTGGTATTACTTTGAGGAACATCGATTCTATTGGACCACACAAAGAAACTCAGTAACTTGTTTACAAAAACAGAGATTTAGCTGAAATAAGAATCTTACATATCAATAGGTCCTGCTGGGGAGGATATGTTCCACTGGCAAGCAACTATCATGGGCCCTCCTGACAGCCCCTATTCTGGCGGTGTTTTCTTGGTCAATATCCATTTTCCTCCTGACTATCCTTTCAAACCCCCCAAGGTACACTTCTCAATCTTTTGGCATTTAATCATCTTTTCATGATATGATGGCTTCTGGCTCAGTAGTAGCATGGTGCACTCCAAAGGCATTTAAAACATGTGTGGTGTGGGCATACCTGTTTGACCCAATTATTTCTTAGATTCTGTTTATCTCTCAACCCACTGTTTATGTTTCATGAGCTTTGCTGGTGGAAATTGCGCCTATTTGAGACTAAACTAATTCAAACTATGTTTTAAAAATAAGCAATGTTGTCATGCTGAATTCTCTTGTTGAGTGCTTGCATATGTTTCTTCTCCCCCTGTATAGACAAGTGTATTGGTGTTATGATATACTTGGGAACCAATTTAGTGACAAAACAATTGCAAATATGCAAGGTTGCATTCAAGACGAAGGTGTTCCATCCAAATATAAACAGCAATGGCAGCATCTGCTTGGATATTCTGAAAGAACAATGGAGCCCTGCTCTTACCATCTCCAAGGTACACTTGTATGCTTGCACTTGTATAAATATAGAACCACCTGGGCGGACAACCACATCATATCTAACCTGTATTATATATATAGAAATTTTATTTAAACATATTAAGATTCTAATTGGTTGGGCACTAGGTTACTTTGAGATAAAGACATCTCTGTCTCGATGCCAGTATGCTACCTCAAATTAACTCTTGAATATGTTTTCGCAACATTTGCATGCGACGAAAAAGAAAAGAAAAACTAACTGTATACTTCAACAGGTCTTGTTGTCTATTTGCTCGCTCCTAACAGATCCAAACCCGGACGACCCATTAGTGCCTGAAATAGCACATATGTACAAGACTGACCGAGGCAAGTATGAGAATACTGCACGCAGCTGGACTCAGAAGTATGCCATGGGCTGACATATGGGCCCAGAAATTTCCTATAAACAGTTTTTAAGAACTATTTGATTGCCTATTCTGTTAACTTGTGTGATCCAGAAAATTTGTTTCCTTATTCAATTGTTAGTAATACTGTCCAATCCTGCCTCTTTGTTAATAAGCTAAACTAAAATTCTTGTTTGTTCTTGTGTCAGTAGGTGTTGCTGTGAGATTGAAATGTGTTCATGTTTTATTGCTGATAAGCTCGTATTAAATGTCACAGTGTTTTGTTGTTTGAAGTTCGTGCCAATACAAACCATACAGGAGGAACCAAACTATAATACATAGGGAAGAAGGTAATTGCCATTGAATTTTGTGCCACCGGTACAAATAAAATCAACAAGTTGGGAGTATGATTATGTTTCATGTTGTTAAGTATAAGATCTTGAACTTGTTACCTGACCTCTTTCTCCTGGGAACCAAATCCGCTACTTGTATAATCACTCCTTGTTCTCTGCTTGTTTCGATTTGGATCGTTTAAAATTCATCTAACAGTCAAAGCACATGTCTCTTGAATCAAATCATAGTCGTTCATGACGGTCGATCGATTTGTGACGGTCGGATCAAGACAAACAGAATTCTGCTTACTCAAATACAAGTAGCAGATTCGGATCCCTTTCTCCTGGCCCCAGGCTCTGGACCTGTGGTACCCAAATTGATAAGAAGTTTTTGAAATAGTTGAGAACCTATGCAAGTGCGTGAAATAGATCAATTCATAGATTTTTTTGATTGAAAAGAGGGGATCTATGTCTCCCGGTTTCATTGAAAAGGTCACCAAGAGGTGAATTATTTACAGGAGCTTATTAAAAAAAGAAAAGAAAAAAGGAAAAAAAGAAGAAAACGAGAAGAAGAAAAATGAAAAAGCATGAAGGGAGGTAAGTGTGGAATATACAATGAAGAGAAGATAGGAAGGAGTAATTCTATGTCAATCTTTCGATGTATCTTCTTCGTCGAACCAAAGCTTTTTGGTACTCCAGATCTCTCTTGTTAGTTGAACTAATTCTATGTCGACCCCTTCGAAAATTCTTGAGCAGCGTTCCTTCCAAAGAACAAAATTGGTGATTACGTCCATCTTTGTCTGGATATCCTCTTTTGCTGATACTCCTTGTTTGAGAGATCATTCGGATTATTTGCAACATATGTTGTGAATTTCCTTCCTAAATTTGTATCGTTGTCTGCTATGTATCGTCTGAGGGCAGATGCTAATAAACATGTTTGAAATAAATGTGTTGCTGTTTCCTCATTTTGACGACACATGACGCACATGTTAGGAAACGTAAACCCTCTTTTAATCAGGTTGTTGATTGTAGGAAGTCTATTTTGCATTAAGAGCCATAGAAATACCTGGACTCTCAATGGTACCTTGACATGTCATATGAGTACAAAATCTGGTGTTGGAGCAGGGGAATTTGACAGGAACATGTATGTTGATTTGACATTATATGCTGGACCTCGGAGCCATAGAAGATGACCATCGATTTGCTGTTGTATACATGCTTCGAAATGGTGTTTTATTTTGTTCAAATTTTTCCAGAAGGGTGAAGTATTCGCTTTGTTCCAGGGGCCTCACTCAGTATTGGCACACAAGTTTTCCACCAGCAGGAATCGTTCAAGTTTCATCTCCACATCCATTTAATGAGTAAGCTTATATTTGCCAAACTAATGTCTCTAATGCGGTAATGCCTAATCCTTCAAATTGCCTTGGTTTTGCTATCACTTTCCAGCTCACCATGCATAGACCTGCTCCCTGCTGAGAATCCAGCTTGTGACCATGTCATCAGAATTTCCTTGGCACCTTTTGAATTTTCTTTATTACTCATTTGGGTAGCATGAACAGAGACATGAAATAATTCGGAAGCGCTGAAAGAACTGAATTGATCAAAATGAGACGACCTCCAATTGACAGCATTGATCTCCAACCTTTTAGCTAAGATCAATTCATAGATTATGGACTTATGGTTTGTGTCAACAAGTAAATTTAATGGTCGAGGAGGAACGAATTCGAAAGCAATAGAGAGCCCGTTGCCTTGTCGATGCTTTCCTGTGATGGTATTATTATTTGTTGTTTGGTACCGTTCTTCGCGTAACATTTTGTTAATCATCTCGCGCTGTCTATTTGCTTTATTGGTATCCATATGAAAACTAAGAACGCCAACAAATGGCAATAAAAAAAAGTTGATGCTTACAAATGTTTGATATAACTTTAGAGACGGACAAAGGATCGTGGCGTTTGAGGACACGTCTCTGTATAATCTTTTTGAAAAACCTCATCTCCACTCGCAATTTGCAAGATATAAAGAATCACTTTCTGCGTATCTATTAATCGGGAAATTAGCATAGTTAAAATACCAAAATTCAATATCTAAGCCATCAGTTATTTTGTTAGTTGTGTTCGTGCATTATAAACTTTGTAGGGACAAAAAAAAACATAATCAATAAAAGAAGGGATTTCGACAATTCATAATTGATTAGGGTTCAAACAAGAAAAAGAGTCAACTGAGACTGAAGCTCAGAAATGTGTGCTGCTGGTTTCAATTAGCATTCGCGAACTGCTGCACATTTGTTATGAAGATTAGTTGAATTTTAGTATTGATGATGAGATTCAAAGTTATCAAATGTATTGAGCGTGTAAAGCGAGGGATTAAGTGAGAGATTTACAACTCAAGGTTAGTAGCAAAAACAAGTCATGTGAAGAAGAGTCATGCACAAAGGTTTCCATAATACCCTTCTTTTGCTGGTTTGTGTTCATTTCTTATCATCTTTAGTAAATCATAGGTATATCATATTTTCACATGTTGAAAATCTAGATGAAATTACACTATAATAACGATAACATATTATCCACTCATGCCGAGCAAAACTTTTTTTCTGACAGATAAGCATTTATCGTATTTTTTGTAGTATATTTGAAGGGCAGACATTATCTTAGCTAATCCGACACCAAAACCAACTCAAAGGCTGAGGTACACATCTCCAAACTTAACGCAAATATACATTGGCAAAATTGAAAAAAGATTATCATATTTTTTAAATAACTTCAACAAAACAATACAAAAATTAGGATTTCATTTTGATTTCTTAGCTAGACCTTCAATAGTAATATCGTTGTTGGCATAACACCTTTGGAGCCTTCAAATTTTCGTGGGGGTAATCCTTTGAAATTTTGACATATTATTAACTAAAAACATTCAAAATCAATATTCAAGAAGGTACCAAATAGAAACTTTTGCTAAAAATATGTAAAAATAGAAGTGCTTTCTATACATAGACATCTTCTAGCACAGAAATTAACACAAGCGTGTGGGTGAACACATAGATACATTTATATTTTACATATTACAAATGCATGTAATAAGTAACATTCACACTAAAACATAAAATTTTTTAAATTCAACCACATATTTAGATCACTGAAGAAATGTTATACATTATAAACTTTTGTTTGGCATACCTACAACAAAAAAGTAAATCTTAGTATATTTTGTTTAAACAACATCCAGCGCAAATTTACTTAACAAAAACACAATTACTGCAACAATAACAAATTTTGTTGACATGACTACACGCGGGAAGGAAACTAAAAACTAACTACATTTTATTTAAGAAACTGCCGCAAATCTAGTTAGCGGCAGTTTCTATTACATGATCGATACTGACAAGCAATCTTTATTAACCATGGTGAATTAGGCGGTTCTAATGCTCCTTTTTGTAGTAGTTGATTGTTGCTCCCTTGTTCTTCATTTTTGCCTGATGTTGCTTTCTGTGTCCACACTATCTTGGCTTGTCATATTACATCCATCTAAGACAACATGGTCTGTAGTAACCATGTTATCAATTCGACTGATGTCTGTCCTCTTGACTCTAGCCCTAGTTGCTGCATTTGGCTTGGGAGTGCCAGTTGAGGAAGGTTTTGGTGTTTTCTTTTCCTTCTTGATCCCACTTGATATAATGGGGGTGCAACTAATATTCTTAATTTTTCTAGTAGGCCTTACCCCAAAACGAAGCATGGCGAGTTGATAAGCCCGGGCTCCTTCCTCCCATGTGTTGAAGGTCCCCAACCAAATCTTCTTTCTTTGGTTGGGGACCCATATCTCGGCGCCATATCGCCCCCACTTTCTCAATCTCACTCGCGAGGATGGGATCGGAGGCAGAAGCATAGACGAGGTTGATGATGGTGTGATAGCAGGTGAAGGTAGAGGTAGGGGTGGAGAATGTGACGCTGCAGTTGGTGGCCATTCATGTTCTATCCTTCGTACAAACTGTTTCTTTTTCATTTGAGGTGGATGTGGTGATTCATCATCACTTGATGAATCAGTCATGTCTGGATCTTCTACCATGACATTGACCACTAATTTGCATCTCTTTGGGATAGCATTGAGGTTAGAGTCTGTTTGAAAATTCATCTCAGTGTTTTGAGGCACCATGAAGGGAGGTAAGAATTGATTTGAGGTTGTGATAGGGAGAGCAATGAAGAGAGATGAAAAGAAACTTTGATGTATTTATAACCCGAGAGGGAAATGTGTGGAGTGTTTTTCCAATCCAGTTGAATAGATTCATCATTCATCTTGACATCATTACAAAAGGATGTGAATGTTTTGTGCTTATCCTTTATGATTTACAACAATAAATGAAGAAATCCATGGTTTGCTTTAATTTCCGGAGGCTTTAGAAATAGTGCTTTTATTCAAACATGGTGCTCTAATCACTGCGCATGGTGCCTTTGGATTGGAGTAAAAAATTCTATAGATACAGTGCCTTTACTATGAATTTTTATCTTCAATCTCCACAAAATCTAATGAAATCCATAATTGTAACTGCTACAGATATGAAGCAATGAGGGATGCACGAAGTTTTTCCACTGAAGGAAGAAAAAGTTCCAACCTTTACTATATAAATTGTTCTTATGTTATTACGTCTCATTGCTTTGGTATTAATAAGGTTTTAGAGTATATCTATACAATTTTCTAAGAGATTTGGTTTTTGTCTTCACTTTTATTATGCTTATTTTACATTAACAAATTATGAGTTTGTACTAATACTTCTATGTATTCACACAACAAGTACATATAATCACAATTAAATATATTGACTAAATTAATAAGTAAAAAGTTGGAAAGGCCACATCCATGAAATTCTTGGATGCAGTAGAGCACCCAGAAATTTAATAGATTCACCAGTGCAATGAGTTCTTCGGTATTATTATTTTATTGCTTCAAATAAGCGTGTAATGTTTTTAGGAGGAATTAGAATTTTTTTGTTTGGAACTCTGAGGAATTAGATTTACATGCTGTGGTTGTTCATGTTTGAATTCATTGCTTCAGATGAGCAAAAAATAATTTGATCAAATTGGATTTTGGTGCATTGTTTTTGTTGGTTAATTAATAGAAATCCATGCTTTGTATTTGTTGAGTAATTAGTAGAATTAGATTTCATACATTGTATTTGTGGTTTTATTACAACCTCTAATCACTGCCACATGGTGCCGTTCGATTGGAAGTAAAAAATTCTTTAGATACAGTCCCTGTACTAAATCCAACAAAATCCAGAATTGTAACTGCTGCTACAGATATGAAGCAATGAGGGATGCACAAAGTTTTTCCAGTGGTGGAAGGGAAAGTTCCAACCGTTACTATATAAGTTGTTCTAATGTAATTATCTCATTGCTTTGGTATTAATAAGGTTTTAAAGTATATCTATACACTTTTCTCAGATTTATGAAGTATCAGGTATATTTAAGGAAATAGTTGTCTATTACATAATACTGTATTTATTTTTGAGGTATAAATAATCTTGAAATTGAAGTATTTGTATTAGTTGTATTTTAATTTTGAAGTGGCTGCCACTTCTTACTGCCACTTCTTTTTAATGTCAATTCGAGGTCCTTATTTTTCTAAATTGAATTCTGTTGTCAGTCTAGTTGACATCATGTATGCAATTTAAGATTCTTCAATATCTGGTTACTGGTTTCACAAGTAATAAAATGACTTTTAGTTTGCTTAAAATCCCATGTTTGTAAAAATTGAACACAGAGATTGCATAATTAAGTTCGATCGGGAAAGAGAGAGAGATGAGATAGCACCTGATTGTTTGTTCTCTTACGAAGCTCAGCTAAAAGGCAAGCTCTTCTAGAGAAGAAAGCACAATTAATAGCCTAATTTGGAAATGAGCGATTACAATGAGATAGCAGTGCACCGATCCGATCACCTCCACTCGCTCCTATTCAGTATTCCAATATTTCAATGGAAGGTGGAATTAATCAATTAAAGGGGAAAGTGTTGTACTTGTTCCGTTCTTTCTGCTGACAATCTGATATCTGATATTTCAAAGTCGGCCCAACGTTTCTCACCAGGCCTGCCCATAGTTTATTGCATTGTACGAATTTGTTGGTAACAAAGTTGAAACATAACAAATTAACAATATCAAAGAGATTTTTTTGTATATATTTCTAACAGTTGATCCTAAGAGGATGATTCCTTTTTGCTCAACATACATACATACAAGAAAAAATGATACATAACTAATTGTTATTTCTGAATAAACATCAAGCTTATCTCAAAACAATATAAACATTACAACAATCCAAAGAATTTATTGTAATATACTTTATCATAACGGATGCAAAATAGAATAATTACTTATAGGGGAAATTGGTTATTTGTCATTCCAAAATTAGAAAATTGGTCAAATGCCACTACAAACTTAAAAATTAGCTAATTGCCATTAAATTTCCAATTGAATTAATTCTGTGCCATTAACATAATTTTAGATTAATTAAAATAAACAATACTGCTGAACTGACCAATATACCCTTGTGTACATTTCACCCCAGCCCTCTTCCCAAATAGCCAATTGCCCCATTCATTCGTCTCTTCCCAAATCCAACCCCAGAAAGAAAGAACGTCATTGGAGCTTCTCCACCTTTGCACGACGCCACCTCGACCAAGTGCTGCTTCAACTGCCAGGTATTCGATTCGCCTCTCCATCTTTGCACGACGACACCGCCTCTACACCTCTCCACCTTTGCACGACGACACCGCCTCTACATCATCTCCAGTCATGAATGGCCGAAAATATCGAACCTCGGACTGCAACTCTTCTTCCAGCATAGCCAAATCAGCAAAGTACTTGCCTATAATCCAAT
Source organism: Eleocharis quinqueflora (assembly GCA_964058865.1). Classification (NCBI taxonomy): domain Eukaryota; kingdom Viridiplantae; phylum Streptophyta; class Magnoliopsida; order Poales; family Cyperaceae; genus Eleocharis; species Eleocharis quinqueflora. The sequence continues at coordinate 33,003 of CAXKVX010002357.1, forward strand.
GTCCATATTGTGGGATTTACGTTGTTAGGCTTGTGAGCGGTACCAAATCAAATCCCGGCCGGGTTTTCTACAAATGTGAAAATCAGCAAAATGTAAGAATTATTTTACTAGATTTCAGTTGTACATATGATGATGAGTTTTTTACTGGTACCAATCCCAACTCAGTCTATACCTTCTACTGGTACCAATTCCAACTCGGTTTATACCTGCTACTGGTACCAAGCAGAACTGTTATCGACAGTTCAAACCAGCACTGACTGATACCTACCAGAACTCGTACCAACAACCAAACCAGCACTGACGGGTACCAGCAGCACTGGTACCAGTTCAAGTTATTTTTTTAATTTGCTGTCTTTTCTGAAATACACGATTCCAGTACTGGTACAGCTAGGGTAATTTGAAAGTTTTTCTGAAATACACGATTCTAGAAAGAAGTGGTGATTTTATCGTTGCAATTGTAGATTAATGCCAATTGTCAATTTTGGATGTGGGAGGAAGACTACGAGGCATTTCTCCGTGGTATCGGAGTCATGGGCAATGCTGATTGTGAGCAATTACTAAATGAGATGGTACAAGCAATGAAAGGAAACTATCGGTTGATCGAAGAATTTAAGAATGAGATTAAGGATTTGAAGAATGAGATTGAACAATTTAAGAATGAGATTGGACACTTTAAGAACGAAAATGGAGAATTGAAGACGATTAAGTGTTTTATTCCAATTATTGTCATTGTAATTCTTATAATGTTATTCACTTAGTTGTATGTAATGGAAACAAAAGTGGTTATGCTTGTACCAAACATTTGCAAGGTATTGCCTTCTGAAGAGGAGTTTGTTTTATCAAATGATGGGCATATTGTGTTGCCTTGTGAAGCTGCTTTATTGGAATATATGCAATAAATATGATACGAAGGTCTCAAAAGAAGTGGAAAATGAATTGCTCAACTCATTATTCTCAAAACATTGTCAATCTTGTAGGGCTGAAGTGAAGTTTAGACAAAGATAGATGTATACTATCTTTTAGTTCAGAACATCTTTTTTTGGTTCTTTTCTGAAGGGAAAATACATGGCTTAATTTGTGAACATTAATTTTTGTTTGGCTTAAAGAAGTGGTTATGCTTGTACCAGACAGAATGTTGTGAACATTAATCACAAAATGTTGGGTAATCCTAATCATAGAAAAAAAATCCTCAAATGTAATAAAGAACAATAAAATCGTAAAAATATATCATTGACTGAAACTTTTTCCAGTTTAGAAGTGGTATCCATGATAATCCTGATTAGTTGCAAGGTATTGCAATTACCAAACAGTTGTATGTAACAACACAACAGACAAAATAACATCACCAAATAACATAACAAAAGCGTTGACAACAAAATAACATCACAATCACAAAAGAGCAACAGTCTATCACCCCAGTCTACCACTGCGCCTCTATACCACTGCCTAAGGCATGTTTGTACCGCTGCCTTGTGTACCGCTGCCTTGTGTACCACTGCCTTGTGTACCACTACGCCTCTGTCTGCAAGAAAAAGTAGGAAGTGATTTATTTGATGCAAACACAAGTTATGCTGCCAAGTTGTTTTAAATACCTTTTATTTGCTGCAACAAGTGGTTCATCGTCTTTGCAAGTTCTTTCTTGATGTCTGTATTGCTTGCATCTCTTGCATTGTTGTCTCTTCGATTTCGTCTCCAAATAGCCCGGGATTCTCTCCTTCCTAGGTCTACCGGCAGATCTATTCATCAAAGGTGGAAGCACTCTATAGCCGAGATCTGTTAGTTTGTAATAATCTAGAAGTCAATAATACGATAAATTATCATAAAGTTTTGTTCATGAATTGAGTGATTAATTAAACTGTCATTTTGTTACCTTGAGTATTATTGAATTTATGAATCATTCATTTATCTGACTTGAGTCAATAACTGGAATTGTGAAACTTCATAATACAGATGATATATACTCTTAAAAGTCTCTAACCAAGGTAATTAGCAGGAACACTAATTTACCGTTACAATGTTAGAATGTGGATTAAAAGATGGTTAAGTTTTACAAACCATAGACATGAGATGTCGTTTTAATCACATGAATACATGTTAGAGGAACATGGTATTTGACAGACCTCGAATGAAACATTAAATGGAATTGTGTACGTGTCATTAATGTTTTCATTCAGTGTTAAGTTCTAAAGTATGAGGTATTCATCTCTCCTACTAAGAGATGTGTATGTGTGATTGTTATCTAACGCTGTCGGTAAAATGCAGTCATAACGATAGCTTTTCGGTATACATAGCTTAGTTGAGGTAGTGATGGTTTACTGAAAGTACTATTGTCCCTCGTATCTTGATACGAGTTACAGTATCACTGGGCCCCTTGATAGAGTAAGATTATCTGCATGCGGTATAATTACAAGAGTAATTATATTTGATAAGTCTGCTCAAGATCGAGAAAAGATTAAGTTTGCAAGGATGACACACACCAAAAATCGATTCGTACTCGTTAACTCGGATTCGTATCGATAAATATACTTTCTCTTTCTCGTATATGGTTGTTTACGGAATTCGGAAAATAGTATTTTTGTGTTAGAGCGGTATTCCATATTTTGGATAACTGCGATTCACGAAGATATTTTATTTAGTCTGTATCTCCGTGAATAGTATTTTTGCGGGAAATCGCGGCTTTCGGTATTTCTGGCAGAAGAAGTAAGTCGGTCTCTGGTCGTCCTGGTGGACATCTGGTAGAGGTATCAGACGTTTGATACTCCGAGGAGAAGAGCGTCTGTGATTCGGCCGTCCGAGTCTTCTGCGGTCCAATTCGAATTTGGATCAAGGTATTAATGTTATATTAATCTATTTAATTTGTAAGTAGATTAAAGTTTTAGAATTCAGTTAAGGAGTAGATCCGTTTAAGGATTAAGTAGGGTTTTGATGTTAGGGATAAACGGGAGGTGGACACCCTCTGTGGTTTATCCGACATACCCCGCTTAATCCTCGGCTTAAGTCAGACGTAAAATTTTTGTTTTACGGTCTTTTCGCTGCTTAGGCCAATTGACGGGTTTTGAACTGTTCGTAACCCAACAAGATCAACCTTGGCCCATTGTGATTTATCAGTGAGAGCCGGGATCTTGCCCTCATATGCTGCTTTGAATCTAACTAGTGAATAGTATTCATGTACATAGTCTTCCAACCGAAATCCTCTAAGACTGCAAATGAACGTAGTGGCATGCATGCAAGGTATGCCGGTAAGTTGTCACTCCCTACAACTACACTGCCTTGCATCCAAGTGCACTACATGCCTCCAAAGGTTACCTGTCGAATCTGCTCCGCTCACCTCGCCGTAATCGTTACCACCTCTAGTGACTCTGACCTTACCGGATCTCCTAGTAGCAGCATTTAACTGTTTGGTAATACTTGGAATAATCACACATTGAAGTTTTTCACCTACTGCCCTCCTGACATTGAACATCTCCAACAATTGTTGCCTAATTTGATCAAGGAGATCAACTACATGCAATCCTTTAAGCTCTTTTATCCAACTGTTAAAGCATTCTGAGATGTTGTTAGTCACATAGTCAACGTTTGTTAGTTCAGAGAATTGACTCCTGCACCAAAGAGCTTTGTGGTCATTTTCCAAATATGCAATGGCTTTGGGTGAAGCTTTTTTTATCTCATCCAAATGATTCTGACAGTTGGCTACTGTGTATGCATATGCCGCTGGCTTCATGTGGTTTCTCTCTTTACCGTGAAATTTCTTCTTGAAGTTTGTCATCAAATGTCGAAAACATTCCCTATGTTCACAATCAGGGAATATCGTCGCAATAGCAGCCATCAATCATTTCCCCGCATCGAAAGATATTGCAAGTCCCGGTGGTGCTCCTATTGCTCTCCGAAGATGGGTCATAAACCATGTCCAGTTTCTTGTTGTCTCCAAATCAAACACGCCAAATGCCACTGGATACAACCAGGTGTGTCCATCGATACCACAAGCAGTAGCTAACTGACCCGTATATTTACCTATCAAGTTATGCAATTATTTGTTAAGACACAATAATCATATTGTTAAGGCACGATAATCAACAAGTTATGCAACAAAGGAGAGAATATTATACCAGTCAAATGGGTGGAGTCTACACCTACGTATGGTCTGCAACCATGAACAAAACCATCTATGCATGGCTTAAGTGCCATAAAAATCCTATTGAATCGAACCTCACTGCCATCCCTCTCAACTTCTATCTCTATGATGCTTCCAGGGCATGCCTGCTCCAACTCATGCTTGAAATTGAAAAGAAGTTGGAAGCTATCCTCTCATGACCCATGTATTTGGTTAAGAGCTACTAGTCTTCCCTCCCAAGCCTTGTGGTATTTCACCTTAACATTGAAGTCGTCTTCTAATTTATTTTTCACGGCTTTGGCTCCTGCTCCAGGGTTCTTTTTTAACCACCCAGAAACCCTATCTGCGACCCATGACTTAGAAGCCATTTTTCCATCTACCATTGAAATTGATGGGCATGTATGCTCATGCAGTAATACCTTCACCTGAAACACAATAAATTTTGTTAGCACATACCATAAGAAGAAGACACAATATGTTAATAAGTTATGCATGCATACCATGAAAGATTGATCATCTTTGCGCACCGAGGCATGAATTCTCCAAGGACAACTCGAATGTTTACATTTCCCTATAAATCTTTTCCTATCAGACTTGATTGTGGCAACCTCGAACTCTTTTTGTATAGCAAACTGTCGTAGTGCCCTTCTAAAGCAATCAACACTAGGAAATGATGCGCCAACCGCTATTTTCGGATTATCAGGATCATGTGTCATTATTGGTGGCTCACCTTCTACATTTGGCTCCTCCGGTAAACTACCCAACAGACTAATACGATCTACATCAGTTTGAACCTCATCATCGAGACCCACCTCACCATCAGACATATAAATGAACTCATCATTCAACCCAACACATCCATTATCATCCTCACCATCACTATGGCTTACCGTTTGGCTCTGGCTCCCAATTTCAATAGCTGGGGCAGGCTGAAACGGAGTCCATGGATAAGAGGAATCTGAACCACTATAATTGGAGCATTCATCTAAATCACACACAACCACACTAAGCAAGATCAGTCTTTCTCTTTGATACATCTTAAACATCTCCAGAATTTGTGACTCGGATTGCAATGCTCCTTTGGTGCCCTCATCTTTGTGTAATATCCAAATTTTCAGTGTTTGAAGACTCCCCCAGCTTAACTCCTCTAATAAACCACTTCTCAACTCACACAACGAGAATCTATCTGAATCAACAATCCACTTTAATGTCCTACCCTTGACATAAAGTTTTTTCCCATCATCTTGCTTGTTCCAATAACCATCAACCTGGACTTCTATTTTATATGCAGTCTCTGGATCAACCCTACACACAAACATATTTTCAATAAATGAAATTTAAATTATTACATATTTCTTTCATTAAATCTGAATTGCATATTTCTTTCATTAAATCAAAGGTGAAAATAAATGAAATTTCAATTATTATCATACCCACTAGGCATTATCCATGACTTAACAGTATCTGCTGGCATTGTCATGTGACTGTGTACTTCAATGCTTCAAAATCTGACAGATAAATTCAACAGAAATTATACTCACAGAGCAGCAATTGAACATATAAATATGACAGAGAATGCCGAGTTGAACATAAATTGAACAGAATTTGAGCAGCAATTCAACAGACATTGAACAAAAACTGAACAGAAATTGAGCGGCAATTTAACAAAAATTATACTCACAGAGCACAGAACCAAGCTACAGGCGACGAGTTTTAGAGATTCAGACACTTGATTTCAGCGATTTCGACGATATCTGGTGATTTCTGCGATTATTGGGTGTCGTAGATATCTGGTGATTTCGACAGACTGGTCTTCTCGCAAAATGAAGCCCTCTTACGAATCCCTCTCGCAGATCGAATCTGACAGAATGGGGACGATCGATCGAATCCCTCTCCACCCTCTCTTTGATCTTTCGTTCTTTCTGGGTTTCTGGGGTTGGATTTGGGAAGAGGCGAATCAGGCTGGGGTGTGTTTGGGAAAACTCGAATGGGGCTGGAGTGAAATGTACACAAGGGTATATTGGTCAGTTCAGCATTATTGTTTATTTTAATTAATCTAAAATTATGTTAATGGCACAAAATTAATTCAATTGGAAATTTAATGGCAATTAGCTAATTTTTTAAGTTTGTAGTGGCATTTGGCCAATTTCCTAACTTTGAGATGGCAAATAACCAATTTCCCCTTACTTATATATTGCTCAATTACTTATTGCTGATGATTTCACACTATAAGGAGAAAGTAAATGCATTTCCTGGCTCCCTAGTCACTCTCTTTTAATTATCTTTGAAACCATTTAGTGGTATTAATTGTGGATTCAAATGGATACTTATTGTACACTAGATTCCTTCTGAAACCGGGTCGGCCGATGTCAAGCTCGTTCTAGCCGGTGTGATCTTAGGGTGGCTGGTCTGGAGGTTTTGTGACACGCATTTTTAATGTTTTGGTCATACATCTTCATTTTAGTTCCGATTTCTATAATTAAAGATGTGTTTGAAATCTTAGCTCAAGCTTTTAGACATTAACATAAAATACAACATCATTATTCAGCTTTGGTTCTTGTTGGTTGATCCATTTTGTCCCAAAAGTTTCCGATAATTTGTGTAGTCTACAAAACAATTCAAACTCTCGCAATATCTCTTTTTTTTATTATCTAAGCTAATTAAACTTAATTTCAAAACAACATTAAATACATTTGTAAACAAAACCTCTGTAAATTTTATGTATAAATTAAGCTTATCACAAGAGCATGAAACAAGTACTGGCAGCATGGCAGTGGAGTGCAGCACTCCAGTAAGACCAGACAAACCATTAGAAAAACAAATTTGCAGCGAATTACATTAAAAGTTCACTTTTATGTTTTCCAGTGTTTTATAGGTTTGGTTCAGTTACAACTATATATCAGCTAGAATAGTTTGTAGTTTGACTGTTGTAATGAGGGAACCAAACTGGTGCTGTTGCTAAATGACATATATAGTTCCATTCTATATATTGTATGATTTCTCATTTAATAGTTTGTTTCTGAAAGTCCTGTTTCTTGGGAAGCTTTTCCTCTTGTATGGAATGCATAATAGACCACTAATTAGTCAAATGTAGTTTGGAAACCAAGGATCATAATAAACCAATATAAGACGGCTTCCATTACATTATCGAATCGAAATGCAAATAAATTGTGTCACCGTTTATATATCTTAGTAAAATGATAATTTATACTAATAATTAATGAAAATGTTAGTAAAATGTATCGAAATGCAAACATTCCCTGAAAGGGAATGTTTTGCATCCCCAAACAATTAAATAACTCAAATTCTAGCTGTGTGAGCAAGTTAGTAAGTTTGTGTCTGGATTAATACATAGATGGCATCATTAAGTTGTCAAAAGAATTAACCCTTGTTTGTGTCTGGTCCTTTAATCTCTTATGGAGCTCACCTAAAACTAAAGCCCCAGCCTCTTCTAGAGAAGGCTGACAAGAACAACATGATACTATGAAATACATGGATTTTATCATTTTAGTTAAATTAATTAATCACTTACCAAAATTTGCAGATTACTGAGATGGCTATCAAAACGAACCCCTATAAGATGGAAATCAGGGATTACGTCGGCGCACGCAATCCGATCACGGATGCTCAACCGACAAACACAATGACATTGGCGTAAAACAAAGCCACATGCAATCAGATTGCAGTGCGCCAATGCAATCACCAGTTTCTCTTTTTTTTTTAAGGCTTGGCGAAAGCTGCCAAGTTATATTAGAATCATCAATTTGTTACATCTTACCCCCTCTATCACTGCTGGCATCCTCTTTTGAATTACATCATACCTTACATCAGCCTTGCTAAACTATGCAATACCCCGACCATAGCATCTCTCCTATCAACTACATTGTATCCATAATTGTATATCAACTAACACTCTCTGAACTAGTTGATCTGGTGCAATGGATGCTGCACAGTCATTGAAGATTCGTACATTCTTCTGCATCCAAATTGCAAACGTACTTGCCAAGAAGCCAGTCTCTCATATCTACAGCCTGTCAGGATATGACCAAAGCCTATACCTTGCCTCATGTACTATTTCAGCCGGTTCCATCTATGGAGTGATGAAAGGAAAACCAAAGTGTTGTTGCATATAGTACCATACTCCCATCACATACAGGCACAAGAAAAACAAGTGAGCTGCTAATTCTGACGGGCAATTGAGGCACATTGCACAGTGCATCGTGCATTACATATTCCTTCATAACATTACGTCGTGTGTCAGTAACCTTCCCTGAAGTAACATGTAACCAAATATGCGAGCTGTCGGTGGTGCTTTTGCCCTCCAAATCCATCTCCATACCGGTGTTACAAGGGGATAGCATGTTAACATCATGTATAGTGACTTGGAGGAAAACGTTCCTGAGTTCTCCCATTTCCATTAGATTTGATCAACCTGCTCCCCCTCCGCATTAATGTGTTGCAGTTGCTCCACTGCCTGAGATTTCGAGAAATTCATAGGTCTTTGCAGAATAATGTGGACAATATGTATGGCATCCCTCACGGACATTCTTGGCATCGGAATTCCATGAGATGGTGTGTTGTGGTGTAGCAGCGGAGTGCCAGCCCATGCATCATACCAAAATGATATAGATGAGGCATTTCCAATTTCCCATTTAGTTGATCAGATGAAAATCGCAAAAATGCCTTGCATAGCTTTCCAAAAAAGGAACCATCCTTTTTCCAAAAACTCGGACCACTCTCATGTGTCCCTATCCAGTACAATTGAGTTGCAATTTTTGCCCATAGTGATTGCGGTTGGGTGTATAGCTTCCACCACCACTTTGTGAGTAATGCCAAATTGTGCTTTCTGAGATTCTTAACACCCATCCCACCCCAGTATTTGGGCATACATACTGTCTCCCAGTTCAGTAGATGAATTTCTTGAGACATTCCATCTGATCGCGCCCATAAGAAGTCTCTCGATATCTTATCTATTCTTTTAATTACCTTTACCAGCAACTTAAAGCATGTCATGAAATATACCAGAATTGATGAAATGACCAAGTTCAGCAATTGCAACCTTCCTCCAAGAGAGATCATCCTTCTCTTCCAGCCCTATAACTTTTGATCAATCTTTTCGATTAGTTGCCAGTAGTCCCTTATGTTGGGTGCTCTTATGGTTAATGGCATCCCTAGGTATGTGCATGGGAGGGATCCCGTGGGGAATGACAGAATTCCACCAATTGTCTGAACCTCCTCTGGAGAGAGATTAATTGGGATGAAGCAGCTCTTCGAAAGGTTTATTTGCAACCCTGAAATTTTTGTGAAAATACCCAACACCACCTTGACCGATGCCACACACTTTGTCTCAGCTGTTGTGATTAGGGCTGTGTCATCTGCATATTAAAGCGCCATGATTGAATTGTTGAGCTTTGTAGTTAGTGGCAGTCTCATCGTGGTTTGTATGGCCAACATCATCCTTTGCAACACGTCGACTCCAATAATGAACAGCATTGGAGACAGGGGGTCCCCCTGCCGTAACCCTCGTTTGTGGTGCACATATGCCGTTACCCCTCCATTGATTACAACCCTGAATGAGGTTGAGGTTAAAAGAAGTTTAGTCCATGCAATCCATCTCTGTGGGAAGCCCCGAGGCTTGCATCACTGAAACCAGAAAGTCCCAATTAATTGAATCAAATGCCTATGAAAAGTCAATCTTGAGAAATACACCTTTTTCACCCGAGGTAGACATGCTTTGAAGGATCTCTCTCGTTACCAAGAAATTATCTGATATTTGCCTATCTCGAATAAAAGCCGTATGGTTTACATGAATGAGCTCTGGAGGCTTAACCCTTAGCCTATTTGAAAGTATTTTGAAAATAAGCTTCGGGATAATGTTGATTACGCTTATTGGCCTAAAGTCTGACGCTCATTGCGGTTGCGCACATTTTGGTATCATTAGCACATTTGCCCTGTTAAGCTCGGGATAAAAGCCGTTTGGTTTCCAAAATGTCACTATCGATAACTTTTTGTATTGATCTTGACAAATTTTTTTCTGAATGTCATTTTGACAATTTTCATATTTTGTAGTGACATAAAACTAAATTTCTCAATAATTAAAATGGGGCCATTGATTATCTCAAAACTGAAGGACTAATTTTCATGTTTAACTATTAATACTTTTAAATATTAACACATATTAAACAACTATTTTATCTTTATAAAAATAAATTTTTAATATCGATAAAACAAAACTGAAGGACTAATGGATCAACGCAAAATAAATATTGTGCATCTTTGTATGTCTAATTAAATTGTTAAAAGCAAAGCAACTCAGTTTATAATAATTAGAAATTATATATTAAGTTTCAGTTTCCCTTGTCCTCTGAAGTCTGAACTATTAGTATGGTATACGGCATACCGGTACCCATGAATACAACAAGCCACCAAAATTGATTTCATTAAAAAACAAATTCTAATGCATGGGCTATTATAATATAATATTTTGGTGGGTGCAAGTGATTTTGTTACGTGAGAAAAAGAAAACATATGTTATTTACATGAATCAGTTAACATCGTATACCCACTTTTGTACGAACGAGATCTTGTGCCTCGCATGAGATCTGAATTCTTCGATTACATCAAGATTCGTACAAATAAAAATTAAAAAAATAAATCTCTAATTCAAATTCAGAACGTCGGTTCCACACAATAGTATTGTTCTCAACCCTTGAATGATATCGTGCGACACTAGATAAGCATCCACGTTTGTAATTACGTTTGCAGTCAAAATTTTAGTAGTTGGCTCCACCTTTACCTAAACATAGTATTTTCTTATCACTTCTCTTTTATAAATCTTACGAGATGATGTGAAGATGATGCAAGGTGCTTTTTTTTTTGTCACTTTCTTCATAAAAATATTCGAGATGATGTTAAGATGATGCAAGGTGCTTCTCTCCCAAAATAAAATACAAGTGCTGGGATCTCTCCTCTGATTAAGACCGAAGCATTTTAAATTTAATCCATTTTCGTCTTATTCGATCTCTTTTGTGGCTTAGCCTTTCGAATAACACGTAACACAAGACCCAAGTGATAGAGAGCAATGAATTATTATTTGTTTGTAGATCTATCATAAACAAAAATTGCCAAAGCGGGATCAATGTTCACGTATTCCACGCTCCATCGTAAAATATCATATCAGTGGAACTATTTGTACAAATAGGTGAAGAAAGGAAAGATATAAATTATTTATCCATGTAGCCATTTCTACCCAAACTAACTACATGTTATCATCCAAAGAAGATGAAAGAAGCAAGCTTTTGAGAAGAAATCAAAATATAATTCAACCTGAAAAATATACATACAGCACATACCAAAGTAAACTCGCAGAAAATGATATATATTACAAGGTTATTACAAGCGCAAGTTACTATAATAATTTTGAACATTCGAGACGACAACAATCAACAGAAATGGTAACATCTCATGAAGCATCTCCTCACTGATTAATAATAATGAGGTAAGTTTAGTAAATTAAATGTATCATAACAAACACCATGCAAACCAAGCACCTCAGTACCAGCTACATACCTACTAAATCCAAAAGAATTGGTATAACCCAAACCAAACCAAACAGTGCATGCACACACAATTCATCCAGCTTAACATATATCATATTAGGAAGCAACAAACAAGGTACAGCAACCGTGCAGATAATCATATCCTAATAGAGCACATTAGTTCGAATAAATTGCATGTAGCAAGTAATTTGAGCATAACCAAATAATCAGGATCAGTTGGTACATATTGAACGGGTATGTATCCTAGGCACCGCCACCAACCTCATGCACATAAACATTAGCGCTGAGACCTCCCAGACCGATCTTACACCCATCTCCTTTCAGAGCCTCCGACTTGTTAGAAACTGTCATCCTGGGGCCCCGCACCCCGACAGAAGACCTCTCACTTTCATATCTGTTCACCATCCCTTCTTTGTCAGTTTGGGTATTTGGGATTGGGTCCATAACAGCTTCAACCGGATTGAGATTAAGATGCTGTATTTTTCTTTTATTACCAGACCCAATAACCAGACCAATGGGACCTACAACTTGATCAGATTCCTGCTTTAATTGAAGCTTACCAGCAGGAATTAGAGCCAGATCAGCCTCTTCTTCCACACCCCTCAGGCCATTGGGACCCGCTGATTTGGCCTCTAATTTGGGGTTTATGAAAGCATCAGGATCAGGACAATTGCTCACCTCTTTCTTCAAATGGAAGGACTCACCAGTGGTGGCCACCACAAAATTGGTAATTGCTTTTGGACCCCGCAACCTAAGGGCGGCAAGATCATAGGCAGTGGCCGCCTCTTCAGCCGTGTCAAAGGTGCCGAGCCAGAGCCTCCGCCTCTGGTTAGGGTCTCTGATCTCCGCTGCATAGCGGCCCCACGGTCTCAGCCTGACGCCACGGTACCTTCGGCGAGCCGGAGACCGGTCCCTCGACACAGAGCCTGTTTCTACTTTGATGATACTCCTCTTGACCCTCTTGCGCGGCGGCAACAGCACTCGCTCCTCCTCGTCGGAGGAGGAGTCAGTGGCGTCAGCGTCTGATACAAGGATGCGCAAGAGACGAGGTACACGAGAGGGATTGGTGCTCCGGATAGAGGTAGTAGGAATAGGGTTAGGGTTAGGGATAGAATGAGGGTTTGGGGTTAGAATAGGCATGGAGGAAACGGGGTATGTGGCATGGGAGAAAATCGGGTGGTGATGGCTCAGCCCTTGGGTCGGAGGGACGGGGGAAGAGAAGCGCACAGAGGAGAAGGAGACATGGCTTTCCCTTTTAGTAACTAGGGTTTGTAGGGTTTGTTTGGGAAGGAGAAAACCAGGCGGGAAATGGAGGATAGATAGAAGAGAACTACCAAGAGAGAGACACAAAAGGTGCAAGGACGAGAACGGGAGCCGGGATAAGTACGAAAAAGTCGGTTTAGGCGTGCGACGTGTTGTTATACCTAGACATGGTCTGGAATTAAATGCCAGAACCACCTCCTTCAAACTTCAAACATCTCTCCGCTTACCTTTTGTCGTTTCCAATGCTCTGTGCTCTGTCTCCAGAACCTTCCAAAATAAGTCCGTATCCGGAGGAGTACCGGCCTTCGGGCCTTGCAAACACCACCAAATAATTTTCGGCGACGCTGTGCTCTCTAAACCGCGGGAAAGTATATACCATAAAGGTATGGTAAGGTATGGTGTTGTTAGAATCACCAGTATACCTCTCCTGCTAACTCAAAGATATTATCAGATATTTTAAATTTTGATTCATGTTTAATATTTTTTTATATCAAAATATATTACAAAAAACATATTTTTCTATTTTTAAAATATTTTAAGTACTTATTTGAATTTCCAAAAATAACTTCAAAATAATAATAAAATAAGATAAATTATGCTCACAGAAATAAAACTGATAGTTCAATTTTCAATGACAGATACCAATCACTTTAGGGTCTCATTTGGAAATGTATCAGAGCCGTTTCTTTTCCTTCATGGATCATCATTGAGATCCATGTCACCAGGTGGTGGAGGACCCGGATCTCTTGTAGCGCAGTAGCGCGCTACAGCAAATGGACGGTTCGGATTGATCGTCAATTTCGCGATCGACCGTCAGAGATGAAAATCAGAAGGGCTTTTATATTTTGGCACGAATCTTGATGCAATCAGTGAAAATCGGACGATTCAGATGCTGCGCTACACCGTCCACGCAGCACCAGATCTCATTCCGGTGGTGGTGGGGTGCGCATATTCTGACATCCATGGGAATCAAAAGAGATGCTAAATTCAAATTGGGATCCAAATTCCAGAACAGCAGCATATTCCATAATGTTCTTGTTATTATAATAGAATTTTGTTAATTTATACATTACACCATTTTTATTTTAGCAAAAAGTGTGTCTATGATTATTATTTATTCACATCTACATTGCCATTAAAATCAACTAAAGCCATTAAATAAATTAAATATTTTTTTTTTCTTTGTTTCATTATTTTTTGAAAGAACAACACAATTATCTTCAACTTCAAAGTTTGACAGTGACATATTCCTTTTTCTTAATCCTTGTTTAGAAAAAAATGAAATTTTGTCATTGAAATATTGTGTTCAGCTTTAGGTATAATATTGTAAAATTTTGATCTTCAAAACGTTAGTATTATTTTTAAAAGATGGTTGGTAGAAAAATAAAAGAAGTTTTGGAACTTCAATAATGGGAGAAATGCTATTATGATTTGCAAAGCACGTGCTTTGAAATTGTTGATCATTAGATCATGCTTTGTGATTCATGACAACATGATGATTGAAGATCTAATGGTCCACAATTTCAAAGCACGTACTTTGCAAAGCATAATAGCATTTTTCCAATAATGGTTCTATTGCTTTCTGGCATGAAAAGGGGCTGTAAATATATCTTTAGCTTATAAATTGCCAGGTCATTTTTACATGATATTTTATGCCCTCATCACCAGCTTCAGGAAACAAAATATATACAAAATTCCAATCTATCAGTCCATAATTTGTTTTTATAACAGTTTATTGTCAGATTCCTTCTTAAATAAAGTTTATTTCCAATTTTTTAGCTGGATAATAGTTAGTTTTTATTTGCTTTCAATTTCCGTCGGTCTTTCCTTCTCAATTTAGGTAATTTCTTGTTATTTCACAGAATCTCAAAAATCAATTCTCAGAAACCACGTCGCTGTGTTGGTACGGGAATGAATGTAGAAATGTAAACAATTATGGAACTTCTATTTCTTTTCTTTTACATGTGTTTTGATGGAGTTTAATGAAAGGGAGAGAATGAAATGGAAAGAAAAATAGATAATTAATTTTATTTGATTGGAAATTTTAAATGGAGGTGAAGGATAAAGAAGGAAATGAGTTAATCTCCTGTAATAACAATTATTTACTCTCCAAATCGGAGTGTAATGGAGGTTATCTAAGAAAAAAAATGAAGAAAAGGGAAAAATTAATTTTATTTTCCCTGATTTGTCATCCAAACAAGAAGAAATTAAAAATTTTAAACTTCTTTATCATTCCATTCCATTTACTTTTACTATTTTCTTTTCTTTCCATTCGATTATCCAAACACAGTGTTAGACATGATTACTAATTTCACTATTAGTTGTAAGAGGTAAGATGAGGAATCATGCTTATAAGTGTCTAACGTGCGTAACGATCACGAAAAATGCTAGTTTTGTTAACTGTTTTGTTTAATAAACGATTAGAAAATTTTGTTTCTTTAATTATTTCGTTAAAGAAAACGATCAGAACGAAACATAACGATCAAACTCATTCTCTTCACTCTTCATTCATCTCCTCTCTCATCACACTAAAACAAATCAGGACTGGTGGTGAACGATTATAATCATACACCAGAATCAAATCATTCATCTCCTTATTCTAGCAATCCTTCATCTCATCTCTCAGCATAGCTTTTTTCTTTGAAATCAAAACAATTCTAATAATACACAGTCACAAACGAAACTACGAAACAAACGATCATGAAACGATATGTTTTTGTTAACTATTTCGTTATTTAAACGAAAGAAATTTCTTTGATCGTAATTGTTTCATTTGTCACGAAACAAAAAAAATATTAAACGACTGATCATTAACAGTTCTAACCATGCCTAATCGTAATAATGTTATTTTGACTAATTGTAAGAGGCATGATTACTAATTTCACTACATTGTTGAGTGATCCCTCCTGTAATTCTCCTCTAATTGTTATAATGTTATTTAAACTTGATTTATTTTTCGAACTTCTCTCGGAATTGAAATCCAACTTATATTATTTTTTAAGATTTCGTTGATTTTGTATAGATTATATACATGACATAGAAATATACATAATATAATCTTGTATGATTATATATGCACATGATATAAAAATATATAACATTGTAACTTTATGTGATTTTATATGAGTTATATGCATGTGATATGAAAATATATACATAAAAAAATTATATACCAAACATACATCATATTTGATAGTTTATACAATTTGGTAGATATAGACAAACACAACTTTTGCATCATATACATGTTTCACACTAACTATTGATTTTTCATAAACATTAAATTACCAAATTTTAATAAATGTGCAATTATTGTCATTGAAACAAAAAACAATAACGCGTTCCCGATTAATAATGTGTTTAAAAAAAACTCTTTACACAATATGTACAAAATAACTCGTCACATTTAATCTTTTCAAAAAAATAAAAAAAAAATCAAAATGGGAGATTAATTTCTTCCGTGTCCAACCCAGCACAAATGGGACACGGACAGGTTTTAACTTTTAATGAAAGTTTTGATATTTAAAGAATATTTAAAAAATATCACGAAAATAAATAAATTTGTAATAAATACTAAAAAACAACTAACAATAAATAAAACAGTTTTATTAGGAAACTCAACAAAATATCACGAAGACTTGTCTAACGTGGAAAAAAAATACAAAGCTAAAAAAAATGTATGAATTGGCTCCATACTGAAGCAAAAAAAAAAATGTCTTTGGAACCAAAACGATTC
Source organism: Eleocharis quinqueflora (assembly GCA_964058865.1). Classification (NCBI taxonomy): domain Eukaryota; kingdom Viridiplantae; phylum Streptophyta; class Magnoliopsida; order Poales; family Cyperaceae; genus Eleocharis; species Eleocharis quinqueflora. The sequence goes on from CAXKVX010002357.1 coordinate 49,672, forward strand.
TTAGGCTCTGTTTAGTACGGAGGGAACTTTATAGATTGCCTATTAAACACTCTCAAGTGAATTCTGTTCAATTATTTGTAAAGAAAAATTGTTGTTTATCACTCAAAATTGAAGAAATCGTGAATTTGTCATTCAAAATCAACTTCTATCTTATTTGTCACAAAAAATAAAATTTGCTTTCATATTTACCATTTTTTATTTTAAGGACAAAAATGTCACTGTTGATCTCCTTTCTTTTTCTACTTCTCTGCTCGTGGGTCTCGCACCCAATTCGCATCCATTAGGGTATTTTTGCCTTTTAAAAAATGGGAGCTGATATACATATATCACTATTAATACCACCATCGTTACCACTTGATTCGTTCAGTTGCATTCATTTTGTACATTGTTTTTGTTATTATGCACATTATTATTGTTATTGTGCATATCATTTTTGTTATTGTGCACATTATTTTTATTATTATGCACATTGTTGTATCACCATATTGATACCATCATCGATATCAGTTATTTACTTATTTATATCTATTTGCACTTATTTTGATAACGTGTATAATAATTCAAATAACATGCATAATAGTTCAAATAATGTACATAATAAGTCAATTAATTCATTTCGAGACCCTTCTTCATTAGCTATGCATGTTAACTGTATTGTTATTCAAAATGAGTTCTTATGCATGTTAATCATATTATTATACATGTCAATAAGGTAATGTTGATTTCGAATTGTGTTATAAAATGTGTTATGGTTTATGTTAATTGTGTTATTATGCATGTTATTCATATTACTATGCATGTTAACTGTATTATTATTTAGATTGAGTTGAAGCGATGAGAGAAGCTTGAGAGAACAACTCAAGGAAAATAGAGAAGGAAAATCGTGTCAGGAGGCGAGTTTTCAGTCGAGCATTCAGTCATAGATGCATAATAATAAAAACAATGTGCATTCGTCCATTGGTATCGATGATGGTCGCCGAAATATTTTCCTTAAAAGAAAGTGGTAATAAAAGAGCAAGTGTTGTTTTTAGATGACAAATAAGAGAATTTGATTTTGAGTGACAAATTAACAAAAAAAATTTAGTTTTAAATGGCATAGGAAAAAAAGTTCCTCATTATTGTTATTAATGGAAGTAAATGTAGATGTTGGTAGAAGCACATAATGGATGCCCACGGTCATAGAACGAAATCTGGTGTTGCGCAATATCGTGTAATACATCACTAAGACCGTCCGATTGTGTCGAGATTCATGAAATCTCTCTGATTTTCATTGCAACTGGATGATCGATCAGAATCATCCAAAGATGTATAAGATGTTATTGCGCTACGACAAATTCGGGTTGCAACACGCACGATCATAGCAGGATCTTTGTAGAAAACAGCCGTCATCGTCCAACTTACCCGTCAAAACGAAAAAGGAAAAAAAATTTAAATGGCCCATACAGGTCTCGAACCTGTGACCTTCGCGTTATTAGCACGACGCTCTAACCAACTGAGCTAATAGGCCTCTATTATTTATGCTAAAGGCTTTCTATAATTGACCATAATTTGTTGCATGTGTGCTACGGCCAGTTATCATCAAATTATGAATGAATGTTTTCAGATGCATCCTCTATATAACCACACCAAGTTAAAGTAACATTTAAAAAAAGGATAAAACCAGTACGTACTGATGTGCTATAAAACTGTATGAAAATAAACAGAACAAACCAGCGCATAAATCTTGAAATATTAAATCGAACAGCACATACATATCGTTAGTATTTAGTACCTATGACCACCCAGCAAGCTACATATCAGATACATCACAACTTGGTATCCTAAACCAGCATAAAATCAGAATCATCTAAAATTTAAGTATAATAATAATAATAATAATAATAATAATAATAATAATAATAATACTAATACTAATCGCAAAACGATAATAGCGCCTCCGTGTCCTTCTGCATTTCCGCGGACACGGCATCCAAATCGTCAATTTTCTTCGGTAGCCAATCTTAACCGTATATTTATTTATGGAGATTAGATGTGCTCGATTTTTCTTCGTCAATTTGATCCACATCGTGCAGGTTGGTATCCAGGTCGGAAATGCGTGCTGTGAACTTTATTGCCTCGAGCACGGCATTCAGGTATGGATCTAATCTACTCGCTTACTGTAAACGGTTGTAGTTGTTTGATTACACATTGGTCGCAATACGTTCGATTATTCGTGTAACCTAGATTTGTCAAGTTTCCCCAAAGAAAGAGTTTCTGCTAACATCAATTGACAGCAAATTCTGAAGTTTTCCAAGCTCGCGCGGGAGACTGCCACCGAATGAGTTGGCTTTGACTGTTGAAAATACAACAAGTTCACTGAGAAGTCCAAAAAAAGCCCTCATCCAAATTTTCAGGTTTCGGTTTATCCCTCCAACCGTCAATTAAAGGCTTGGGTACTAAGCTCACTGCTCTGTTTTCTCCTAATTTTGGCGATCTGCTGAGGTTATAGATAAATCTATTTATTTAGGACTTTTTGGAGCAGTTATACTAAAATCCTGTTAGAATTGATTGTTTAACTACGGTGTTGTTTATTTTATTGGATTCAACACTGTTATATGCAGATCTTTTGGATCTTTTCACATATACAACATATCTATATTTTTTTCATCACGTTTTGTTATTTCACTGTTGTTACATTTTAAAGAAGGATTCATAACATAAGTTTTATACATCATTGAGAGTAGGATTCATATCTTTTAATTCATAATGGTTGTTTTGTTGTTGCAGCTCCTATTCAAATGTCAAGTTTAGCTTCAATAGCAAGTGGTCCCATTTATGTTGCTGAAATGCAGATTTCTTGAACTCCAGGTAAGATTACTGCAAAGGCTAATTCACAGACAAATTTACTGCAATAGATAATATGACCCGAATCGAACTCAACCGAGCTTCCATTTACACCACTCTCCCTCACTTTTGATGACGTCAAATACTCAGTGGATATGCCAGCGTGGCCTTTCATTTCAACCCGCTTTCACTCTCACATTGCACGCCTATAGTGAGTGATGCCGATTGGGCCGGATGCCCCGAAGATCGACGTTCCACTTCTGGGTTTTGTATCTATCGGGCTTCTTAAAAAACTCTTGCAACCAGTCACTATCCAAATTTAATAAAGCCCTGCCGTCAAGTGAGAGTTACGGGAAATACAGCTGGAGGGGATCCCAGTGGTTAGAGTAACTGGCCTATAAGGTTAGTGAGGTTCCTGAGCCTAGACGAGGGCTTTCAAGTGGCACAAGATTTGGTTTTTATGGATGGGAGTTCCTCATGAAATATTCCTTCCTGAGAAAGCCCATGGCTCAACCAACAGGCCATGCACTCTTACCCTCACTGGCTGGCTGCGCGCCTCTAGAAGAAGTTTGTTAGCAGCTTAAGAAGTAAGATTCTGAATGAGCAGTTTACTCTTGACCATGTAGTGTATTATCCAGAATCCGTAGATTACTTATTTGTTGAATAGATAGTAACTCTTACAATTTACTTCTTCCGAAATATCGGTGTTCTTAAACGTTCCAAAAATCCGAAAGTCTTCTGCTTCTTCTTGTTCCCTTTCCCAAGCTACGGCACCAAAGTTCAGTTCAAAAAGAAAAAGCACACTTTGCTAGAAGTTGTTGCTGATGACTTTCATAAACTCAATACCGACCTCAAATAAGTTAGTGCTCTATTAAATTTATATGAAATTTCCGCTTTTGATTTCTATCGGCTATCTAAAACACCACGAAATTGAAGCACTCTCATCTATTAAAAAAGAGATAGAGTAGTATGAAATAGTGTTAATTTCCACTTTGATTTCTACTGGCTATCTAAAACACCACGAAAATGAAGTACTCTGAAAGCCCTATTAAAAAATTATTAGCATTCTGATTTATTCTATTTTATCATCTCATCTTATAATTTTCCAACGTCAATGCATGATCAAATAAACTTGGATGAAGTTAAATATCCTATTGAGCACTTCAAGGTTTGAATTTTTTTTCATTATGTTTTATCTGAATGAGTGTAGAAAGTATTAGATATCTTATGGACTGAATTGCAATACTTTATATCGATAGCCAGTCCAGTTTCACCTACAACAATAGAAATATCAAATTTACAATTCTTTTTTCTTTTTCCATTTACAGCAACACCTTTTGTACTTCTTTGAAAGTAGACCAAACTCACCCTCTTTTTCTCTTTGCTTCTGGAAAGAGAACTGTGTGCTTACTGATTAGTAGGAGGCAATTTGAAATATTCGTATGGTATTCTGGAACCAATGAGTGCAAAGAATATAATTCATGTTTCCTTGGTGCTCTTTACAACCCGTTGCCACACCCCTCTCTTCGCCACATCATGGTCACATCGTCGCTACTGTCTACATCGATTGACTGATATATACTGGTACTATGCTGGTATCGTCACTGTGGACCAAGTATGATCAAGCGTCCATTGAAAATTTAAATAGGACATTACTTATAGTTTTGTAATAATTCTAAAAAAATATATAATAAATATTTATTAATGCATAACTGTAATTTTTTATCAAATCTATATGATACATGCATGTTTTTAATGATTTTAAAAGTTCCATTATTATATTCAAAAGTTCCATTCTAAAAGGTCCTAAACTAGTCAGATACTGCTAATTTTTAAGCTGATACAGGTATTGGAGACTTTAAATACTGATTTATTCTCTCAGGTTTATTACTTTATTTCACTAGAAAATTTGCTTCAGTATCTTAATTTTGCTTGTTTTTTTTTTGCAGAACCTTGAATTTGTCTCTATTTTTCAGATTTTAATTGTTGTGAATAAAATCCGTTACTGAAATGATTCTGGTTTCGTAAACAGGAACTGTTTAGCCTAAATTTAGTTTCCTGGTTCCATTCTGGTTAACTTTTAGGGTCTGGTTTGCAAAATTTAAAAATTACAGTTTCTGCACAGTTCTGGGTTGATTTTAAAATGTTTCAGGGGTTTTACTGTTAAAATCCAGATAGATACTGGTAAAATTTTGCGTCTGACAGGGTCAAAAAGGACTTATTTGTGCCGGAAAGTTATAAATCTTTAGAAAACAGTCCGGCACAGGGAAGTTATAAATGCTAAAAGTTGAACTATGCGTCTTTTGAAGATAAAAAATGGAGCATTGTGAAAAAAATATCTTTTGTGTCAAGTTAATGACATTTTTACTATTAATAAATTACTATCATTTTGGTAAAACATTTGATGATTAAGCATCTACGTACTCCAAAAATAAAAAATTAATGTGTAAATTAAGACAAAAATGCTTCCAACTTGATTGACCAATTAGACGTGTACTTTATTTCAATGTTTTTCAGATTTGTGAAATCTAATTGATTGGTATATTCGTTTCTTATTTTTATTTTGATAATTTTGATATTTTGGCTGAATCAGAATTGTCACTGTAACTAAGTTATGGTTTTGTAAAAAATTGTACGTGAGACGAGACCAATAATAACTAGCACGTGACAGTAGAGCATTACCACTTTTTTTTAAAAAAAATAATAATAATAAATCAAACAGAAAATAATGAGAAAATAACTACTGAGATTAAAAACATGTTGTCTATCATCAATGCAAAACTGTTACAACTGATTTGTAATTTTAAAGAGAAATAACAGAATTCCTCAGTTACAAACAACTGATATATAATTGATACAGAACAAAACTGTTAACTCCAACCATTTCTTAATTAATCCATATTAATTAATACAGTGTGTACAATTAATTTTCTTTGTTTAATGTACAACATGAAGAAATAAATCATACTTGTTAGTTGCATGCACCAACTGAAAAATGAAAAATGGATCAGCCCGAAATACTAAGTACAGTATAGCCCATTAGAACCCGGAATGAGATCTTCTAACGCGCATCAAATTTTAACATTTGATTTTGCATCGAAATTCGTGCAAGATAGATTTTATAATATCAGACCCTCTTGAATCAAATATGAATCGTTTGTAGTCTACAGCGCAAAAAATCTGAGCCATCTGTAGCTGCGGCGCGGCAGAAAAATAGCTTCCATTAGAATCCATATGAACAGTATTCATCATGAGATGTGAATCACGTGACGTGCACATAATATAATAGCTATTAGGTTCCTAAAAAAAAAATTTAAAATTCCTCAAAAAAATAGCTATTAGTTAGCTTGATTTTAAACTGGATGACGGGCTGGTTACAAAAACATCACTTCACAATTTCACACATGATAGTGAAATTAAGAGAGATTGTCAAAAGTAAAGAAGGCGTGAAGCGCACAAATTAAAAATTGACTAATTATTTCTGCTAACTATAAATATATTGAGATTTTATGCACAATGATCTATTGTCTCGATCGATATATTTGTTGATTTAGCAATGAATAGTTCGTAGAGAATATAATATAGGATCGTTGTTTGCATACCTGAATAGCTCAGAAAGGCTAAACTATAGTTTTGACAGGACAAAAAACATTGAGGAATTTCGAAAAGAAAAAAAAATTGAGGAATTTGTATGCAAATAAATATTCCTAGGTCTATCTAATTTAATTATTTAAACGTTCCAATCTTTACAAAATGAACAGTTCCTATTATTGATTTAGTATTTTAGTTGATCCATAACAACATTACAAAATTTGTTATTAATTTCATATATTACCTTTTTTTTTTTTTATTATGTTGCATGATGATGCTGAAATTTGAATGGAAGCTTTGAATTAAGAGGTGACGCCATGACAGGCGCTTGGATATGTCATACTCATAAATTGACCAAGGTACCAAGCTAATGGTAATAATCACCAATTCAAGTTCCTGCTCTTATATTATATACTAAATTAATTCTTAACAACCCCAGCCGAGACCAATACAAAATTCCAAAGTGTCTCAAATAAGAACCACAACTTCCAAACAGACGATCGGTATGGACAATATTTTCAACGGTTCAGATCGTCCATTTGTATTTTGATACTTGAGATATGATCATAAGTACGGTAGAGCTTGGTGCTTACGTAAGTACCATAGCCTGACTATATATATATATATTTGAGGGGGGATCCGTGACCTCCTTCTCGTAGCCTCCACTTTGTAGCCTCCTGCATCATTTTCCACCAAAATCAATGAATATGGCCGATCCGGACCGTTCAAAACATTACTCATACTAATATAAACTTGGAGACTAAATTTTACATTTTTTTGAATTTTTTTACTATTTTATCGGACGGGTTGAAAATTGGATGTCTATAAGTCGTTAGATAAATCTAATTTTCAACTCGTCCGATAAAATAGTAAAAAAAATAAAAAAAATTTAAAATTTGATCTCTAAGTCTATATTAGTATGAAGAATGTTTTCAACGATCCGGATCGACCATTTTCATTGACTTTGATGAAGAGGCTATAGGAAGCTAGAAAAAAAGAGGCTAATAGATCTCCCCTCTATATATATTGAATTTGCATTCTTTCATATGACTTTACATTTCTTTCAGAAAAAATGATAACCAAATTAATATTCTCTTATAAGCAAAAAAATATTTAAATAAGATATGTCAACTCAAAATGCACATATGAAAAACAGGAAAATTATTCAAGACATTATATATATATATATATATATATATATATATATATATATATATATATATATATATATAGAACTGGGCTATGGTGCTTGATCAAGCACCAAGGGGTCGGTGCTTGATCATCAAATCTCACAAACGGACCGTTAAAATTTCGATTTATCATGCTCAATAATTTCTTTGTATCAAAATCTTGCGTGATACCAAAATTTTCTATTTTTTGAATCTTGTAAGTATTTGTTTTGGATTTTTGAAAATGACTAAAAAATAGTAATAAAAATAATCAAGGCTTATACATAAAATTGGTCACTTTCAAAAATCCAAAACAAATACTTACAAGATTCAAAAAATAGAAAATTTTGGTATCCCACAAGATTTTGATATAAAGAAATTATTGAGCATGATAAATCGAAATTTTAACGGTCCGTTTGTGAGATTTGATGATCAAGCACCATAGCACAGTTCTATATATATATATATATATATATATATATATATCCATTCGATATTATGGAACACTATTAATTAAAAGGGATATTTTCAATTAAAGAGTAGGGATATATGATAATTAGTGGATAGATAGTTAGATTGTATCAGCGTTAATAAACGAGATCATTATTTCCCTCTGTAGCATGTACGTATACCTTTCTTTTCTTTGTTAATATATGATTGAAGTAGGCTTGAGGTGCTTTAAGAAAATTGCATATGAAAATCAATAAATCATAGCCCTTCAAATTTAAACCAAACAAAGCATTAATGGATACTGTTAAACTAGGTATTATATATATCCGATGTGTACTTAATATGTTAATCAAATAGTTAGTATCTTATGATATGATATATTGCAAAAACTTAATTTTACTTGAAATTAATGAAGTCCTTGATTAATTTGTATCATGTAATTTGTACGTGGGGATATCAATAATTAATTAATGAAGATTGAGATTGTGTTGACAAATCTAAAACAACATATATACACAATAGAATTAATTAATTAGCTTACCATATATGCGCATCAGTTTTGTTGCTAATTAATAGCGCATGAGGAAGACGACGACTCGACGAGTAATTTAAAGTGAAACTGAGATGAGAAAATAATGTACACATGCAGAATAGACTCGGAGACTTGGAGACTTGGAGCGGGTAGGTGCGTCTCTCTTGCTGTTAAATTCAATTAATCATCAAATCATTTTCTCTCTTCCATTTGATCATTTTTGACTGCTTGAAACATAAAACCTTTGAAGATTTCTAATTCTTTTGTTATTTCCTATATATATATATATATATATATATATATATATATAGAATTTCAAAGTTCAATACTCCAGTAGCTAGCAAACAAAATATAATATCTTTATAGAATCCAGCTAGAATAACATTTTTATTGCAATCTATATATAAAATTAAGTAGCTTTTTTTCCAAAGAAAATTCACTTTAAATGGAAATTGAGATTAGTAGGTTTAGGTTAAATATTATTTTTTTCTTTAATCAGAACTCAGAAGTTGGTGGCAATAGGAGCTAAACTTGCGCATCTGAATCTCTTCAGCCTTAATTTTCAACCATGAATTTTTTTATAATGAAACAATATATTTCCTGTACCTAACAACTTAACAAGTCCAAGTTTGAATCTGCTACCAGTCCCTTCAACACTGTCATACTATCTGTCTATCTATCCATCTATCTATCATGCACCTTCCATTCCTATAAATTCTCTTCTCCATCTCTCAGCTCTCCTCACAACTCACAACACAAACCTAGCTCTAGATCTTTCTTTAATTAAGCCAAGACAAGTGCAAGTCTTATCTCCTAGCTTCAAGCTAACTAGCTTAATTAAAGCAAAGGGTTCAGTATCAGTCATGGCCAGAGTAGAGGAGATCAGGCAAGCACAACGTGCGCAAGGTCCCGCCACAATTTTGGCAATCGGTACAGCCACGCCGACCAACTGCGTGTCTCAGGCTGACTACCCCGACTACTACTTCCGCATCACAAAGAGTGATCACATGACTGAACTTAAGGAGAAGTTCAAGCGCATGTGTAAGTAACAATTGATTAATTAAGCATTTATACAAGCATGTATATATGTCGATAGCTGATCATCTTAATTATTGTTCCTCCAGTAGCTAATCGATCTGTTGTTTGTATGTATTTCAGGTGATAAGTCGATGATCAAGAAGAGGTACATGCACCTGTCTGAGGAGATCTTAAGTGAAAACCCAAACATTTGTGCTTACATGGAGCCCTCGCTTGATGCACGTCAGGACATCGTTGTTGTAGAGGTACCGAGGCTCGGCAAAGAGGCAGCAGTGAAGGCCATCAAGGAGTGGGGCCAACCCAAATCCAAAATCACCCACTTGATCTTCTGCACCACCAGCGGTGTTGACATGCCTGGAGCCGACTACCAAGTCACCAAGCTCCTCGGCCTCCGTCCATCTGTCAACCGTTTCATGATGTACCAGCAGGGCTGCTTTGCTGGAGGCACCGTGCTCCGCATGGCCAAGGACCTTGCTGAGAACAACCGTGGTGCTAGAGTTTTAGTTATTTGCTCCGAGATCACTGCCGTCACCTTCCGTGGGCCATCAGAGTCCCACCTCGACTCCATGGTCGGCCAAGCACTCTTCGGGGACGGTGCAGCTGCTTTGATCGTAGGTGCTGATCCCGATCCAGTTGTTGAGCGGCCATTGTTCCAGTTGATCTCTGCCGGACAAACCATCCTGCCTGACTCGGAGGGAGCCATTGACGGCCACCTCCGTGAAGTGGGGCTCACCTTCCACCTCCTCAAAGATGTGCCCGGGCTCATCTCCAAGAACATTGAGAAAAGTCTCGTCGAAGCTTTTACACCCATTGGTAAGCAAATTAAATTATCTTTCATAACACAGTTAGATCACATGTACTAGCTTTTTCGTTAACCTCTCGACCGGTGAATAATCATACATCTTGCACTGCGTACAGGCATCAATGACTGGAACTCGATCTTTTGGATCGCGCATCCCGGAGGCCCGGCAATTTTGGACCAAGTAGAGTTGAAGCTGGCGCTGCAAAAGGAAAAGATGAGTGCAACCAGGCATGTGCTGAGCGAGTATGGCAACATGTCAAGCGCATGTGTTCTCTTCATATTGGATGAGATGAGGCGCCGATCGACAGAGGAAGGCAAAGCAACCACCGGAGAGGGCCTAGACTGGGGCGTGCTCTTCGGTTTCGGGCCAGGCCTCACCGTCGAGACCGTCGTCTTGCACAGCGTTCCAATCACAGCCACAGCTCACTGAGAAGAAACGGGACGTGATTATGAGCCAGGGGACACGATAGTATATGTATATTCAAGTTTGAATTGGTTTATCACTTTCAGTGTCCCCTTTTGTTCTATTATTTTTTCTTTTTCTTTTTGTCGTTTCTTTAATTTTCATTGTTTTTCTTAATTAATTAATTTAATCGGGACACTGCAATGCAACAGATCGAAGGAATAAAAGTATATTGGATATTGATTGATATAATATATATTGTACTGTTATATAGATATGATGTATACTTTGTAAGCATGCAGAAATAGCTTTAATTAATTAACGTGTTGGTTTAAAATTATAACCCTCCAAATTCAATTAAGATTTTTTAAGATGATGTCCATATATATATACGGAGTTGTAAGCACGACAAAACGCGCGCTTTGTGATTGTGAAACCATTGGATCTTTGATCATCAAGTTGGCACAAATTACAAAGCACAATCCAATGATTCAGAATTGAAAAGCGCATGTTTTGCTGCGCTTTACAAAACATAATAACATAATTATATATATACGATATATCTCTGGAGTCTAGACGGCTGAAAGCAACAGCAGCGACAGTGAGCTCGCTCTTGCTATTTCCTAGTACCCTTTCCCCATTGGAATCTATTCTTCTATCGCGCGTTACGGGTTCAGCGCACCGCGGGACCGTGAAGATGAACTGGATGGTGGATTTAGATTTGAGGCACAAATCTCGAGTCAATCAGACGGTTTAGAACAAGTGCAGCCCGGTGATGCGCAGCAGGTAATTTGGTTCCGTCCCCTATCAGGGAGGAAATTAAATTACTGTATTAGAATGCATGCATGTGTTTAATTGGAAGCAAGATTAGCAGCTAATACTGTTATTTGAAACATTAATTCAATTTGTACACTTACGAATAGCACAGTACCACTGGAGGAGACAATCATAATGATCGATAATATATAGTAGTATTTTCATCAATAATACTAAAATAATATGCGTAATACATTACCTTACGTGCTATATATATATATAGCTCAAAAAATAGAGATTTAAGTTGCTCAACAAATTTTTTTATATCAAAATATTATAGAAAATCAAATTTCATAATTTTAGAGCTTTTCTGCTATTTTTTAAAATATTTTTTTAGAACATTTCAGATTTAATACTACAAAAAATACAATTTCTGAGCTATTTTAAAAAAAATTAAAATAGCAAGAAAACTCTAAAAATCATAAAATTTAATTTCCTACAAGATTTTGATATAAAGAATTTATTGAGCTAACTTAAATCTCAATTTATTGGACAAATTAAACATGTGTAGCCGCATAGTACGGAAGGAGGAGGGATATAATGCCTCCCTTTTATATGCCTCCATTGTACCTCCAAAATCCACATTATTCATCATGCACCACCTGCAAAGATCATTAAGGAAGTAGAAAAACAAAGAAAGGTAATTTCAAGTTTACTCTCAATCTATATGTTAATTTGATTACATTAAAATTTATTTCAATAATATAAAATTGTTAGTGTAATAGTATTCATCTTACTATTTTTGAGATTTAAGTTATTCTAACATTTTATGGTTATTTACTATGCATATTTTTTAGTATTCATCTCAGCCTACACAACAAGGACTGAATGTCCATAAAGAGAAGAAAAGGTGCAACTATTTTTTAGTTTTATTTTCGAGCTGCTTATCAATGTTTGATATTCTAACATTTTATGGTTATTTACTATGCATATTTTTTTAGGGAAAAGGTGACAGAATTATCTTTTGAATTAGTGGCTCCAAAATTTGAATTGTCAATTGAACAAGCTGCTAAACAATTAAGTGTGAATAAGTCAATTTTACAACTGTGGTGTAGGATGAGTGGCATTCCACGATGGCCATATCGAAAAATTCAAAGCATGGAGGCACTACTGACAAACCTACAGGTTAGATTGAGAACCAATTATGATTTTAGTTTGAAAGATGAACTATTTTTATATATATGTATATTAGTAACCAATTTCTTATAAAAATACATCATTAACTTACAATCAAATATAGGTATTTGGAAGAGATGAATTATTTGGTGAGGAAGACATTGTAGGTGCTATGCAAAGGTCGAAAGAAGAGAAAAGGACAATAGAAGAAAATCCTTTGATGACCATACAAGACAATACCATATCTCTCATGAGTTATATGACTCAGAAAGCATGAAATAAGAGAAAAATCTTGGAGGACAAGGAAAAAATTGAAGTGGTTTTATTTAAGTGATAGTCATTTCATTTTATTTTTCATTAAACATTTTAGTAGAACATTATTGAATATGAAACTATATCGTGCTCAATATTTTGTAATTTATTTTTTACTGTTGAATCGTATAAACATTTATTATGAAAGACATTACGATATTATTTACCTCCACGCATTGCGTAGGCATCTTACTAATATTAAGAAATAAATTTACCATTCATAATGTAAAGTAGTCTTTAATAAAAAAAAAACTTTCTAAATTTTTACACCAATTGAATAATTGAATGCGTATCCGTTAAGGTATTCCGGTATCCGAAATTGTTAGCGGGCTCCACGTACAGTTTTCCGTTCAAAGCTGTAAAATGAGTTTCTAACAAATTAATTGCGGGTAGCTCTAACGCGATCGCATAGGTGCAGGGGCGGAGACAAGGGGGGACTGGGGGGGATTCCACCACCTCCAATATTTTCGCACAAAGTTCATATGCAGTGTTTTTTTATATTTTTCATGATTATTGACAGATCTAACCACTCTCAATAAAATTCATTAACACTATTTTAGATATGAATCACTTCTAATCTAAAATTCTGCCTCCCTCCTGCACAGGTGACACCGCAGGAATGTGAATAATTGGTGTTGACTGATGACAAATAACGAATCATATTTGGGATTTCCTGCGGTGTAAAATATTTGTGTATTAAATTTCGGAAAACATCTCAGCACGGCACGATGCGAGTGTGAAAGGTGAAAACTGGGAAGTTGAAAGAACAGAAACAAAATGGGGAGATGAGAGGAGAGGAGAGGAGAGCAAGAGACGTGGCATCCTAGGTCCCACGATTAATCGCCAATCGCCATCTATAACAAGTTATGTTATGTATGTACCAAAGCACCGAGCTGTGCCCAAGCCCAAGCGTCACTGGCAGGTGGGACCGAGATTAAATCTTCTCCGAACTCGCAACTCCTAACTCCCAATCTTCCCTCCTTTCTCCTCTCCTCTCGAACAAGACTCAGAAATTGAGATTAACATCTAGTTGCTTATTATCGAGATAATGGCGTTCACGGCCATGAGGAACGGTGCTACGCTTGCTCGCTCAACAACCCCTCTCCTGTCCCCGCTCAACAACCACAACCCTAGAGTATGTTATGTATCGATCACTCTCTACTGGCTCACCTCCCCACTAACCCCCCCTTTCTCTTCTCTTCTCTTCTCTTTACGTGCTGAAACTTGAATCCTTATTACACTATGTATCACTCTCATGGAATATGGACTGAATAAGAAAATAAATCCTTTTTGTACCAGTTTTGATTTCTGAGTAGAGCTTCGCTTTTGGTTAGCTTCACTGAAATTGACGCTTTGTTTACTATATCTTATAAGTTATAAAATAGACAACTCTTTTAGTTTCTTATGGGATTGCACATCATCCATCAGTTCAAGATGCTGAAATCAATCAATCATCTGTGTTGTACATAGGAGGGCCATTATAGGAATCCAAATAGATGTGTTCGTAACTTCGTGCTGATTGGAGATTAAGGCACCAATAAGCAAAAGCATACAGTCTCTGAAAAACCTTGAAAATTTACTCTAGTACAAGTGCAATCCTTCTTTAATTTGGCTGTTTCTTTACAGCTTATGGTTGTTCCAAGGTCAATCCAGCTGAGGAAATCAAATAAGACGAAGGTGTTATCAATGTACTCACAAACACGAGATGCTTCTATGATCCAGGGTACCAATTTGATTTTTTTTTTCTTACACTGCACATTTTACCATGAACTTGATGTTTAGTACACTATGTACCTACAGTCTAAAGATGATGAAATGATGGTTTTAGAAAAGAAGAGAAATGTCCGACGTCTTATATCCAACATGCCATGTTCTGTTACTATCATGAAAAGAGTATTTCCCCCAAGCCATTTTTGTATTATTCTTTTATATCAGTGTCTGGTCTTCGATCTTTTGAAAGTGGGAGAGATAGTTTCATCCTTTATATGAGCTTGGAAAATATATAAAGTACATTTTTTGGGTGTTCATCTTTATTTTCTGATTTGGTTATTGCATGACAGATTTTGTCTTAACTCTTAAGTAAGATACTTTTTATCCTTTTATCCCTTAGCTCATGATTTTTAATCAATTAATTTGTTCTAATTCTAGATAGAATAAATGAATTGCCAAAGCTAGTAGAGGATATTCTGCAAACATCAATTAATACTGGTCCTAGAGGTGCCGTAAGGTTGGTACAAGGTATCCAAGCTGTTATTGGAGTTGGCAGTGAGTGGATAAATGATTTCTCTCAGGTACATGTTTTATTTTTTCTTAATTTCATTGTTTTAACTTATTGGTATCTTCTTCAGTAGTGGCTATAACATGTGTTATCAACTATCAGTGTTTTACATGAAATGTATGTTGGGCATTGGTATCGTGTCTTTCTAAAATTTAGGATTACTTACAGTATGGGAAAGGGGGTTTACATGCATAAAATCTTGTCATAGAAATAAAAGTGTCTATGTTTCAGAGTGCTTTTCTATTGGCTCAACGAGCCAAACTTCTCTTTATAGATGTTTACGTCAATGAGGAATCGAGCAAGGTACTGTGAAGTATCCGGGTAGCATAGGTTCAAATTCATTTCTTTTCATAATTGTTGAAAAATGGCGGTAGCTAACACCTTTGTCCATTCTAGAATAGAAATCAAAGCACATATACATGAATTTATTCTTCAAGTTTACTAGAGATGTTGTGGTACTAGATTTGCCTATAAGATTGTGCACCCAAGGTGTTGTTGTGGTGATAATGGATTTTTTATGTGTTTTTATTGCTTGTTACTATGATTTTTATGCACCATTGGAGAAACTGATGAAAATGAAGCTTCAATGCCTATGCAGAGAACAGACACAAATGGTGGAATCACTAACCAATTACAGATAGGGTTGCTCTCTCCTCCTTATATTAGGAGGCTCTTCGAGCGAATGGGTGCTACTTATATCAAATTGGGTCAGGTATGCATTATTTTTTGTGCTCTTCATATTCAACAGGAGTTGATTTATGATGGGAACTCTAGTGAGATAGGAATTGTATTTTCTAAGGTAAATTTTCTGAGAGGTCACTAAAATTTGTATCAAATTCGTTTTTTATCACTGAACTTTGAATTATCCATTTTTAATCACTGAACTTTGATATATCTCCAAATGTAGTCACTCTTTCAATGTTTTTTCGTCAAAAAATTTAACAAAAAATTGATGTGAGGTCTACATGACAACTATATTTGAAAGATGAATTATTACAAAGATTTTAGAAGAAAATAGATTCACTTTATGCCTATTTTGTTCACAGTTTTTATAAAAAACAATGAGTAAGTGACTAAATTTGAAGATATATCAAAGTTGCAGCGACTAAAAATGGATAATTCAAAATTCACTGACAAAGTAGATCTGATACAAAGTTTAGTGACCTCCCTGAAATTTTATCCTATTTTCTAGCATACCAGTTCCTGCTGGTGTTAATTTAAAAAAAAGCTACAGATAGCCACTGCATGATTGAGAAACTAGTGAATTGAAAATAATAATCCTTCCTAGTTCTTCCTACAAGTCAGTTTGGTAGGCAGTACTGATCATGGGAATTAGGCTGATTTCTGTGTTTATCTAATTCCTCAGACTGACACTACTGTGGGGTTGCAACTATAATTTCCGTTTAGGTACTTATCAAAAATAAGAAACTTCAAGTTCAATTAACTTTTTCCATGATCCTACTGATAATTCCATAGAGGTGCAGTTCATAGCATCTGCACCAACCTTATTTCCTGCAGAGTATGTAGAAGAGTTCCAGAAGTGCTTTGACCGGGCCACACCAGTCCCATTCAGTCAGATTGAGGCCATAATGTGGGAGGAGCTACAGAGGCCATTGGATGCTGTCTATGAGTATGTTGATCCTGTCCCCATTGCTTGTGCTTCCATTGCACAGGTTTGTTTGTGGGGACCACATTGTTGTTAACATATTAGTATAACAATAACAGAATTCAGCGTTTTTCTGTCAAAACAACTAGTTGTGTAATGTGGTATTTGAGTACGGGGGTCAGTAAGTTGAAACCCACCTGGGCACCTTAGAATGTTGAAGCTCGCTTTTTAGGTCCCTATTTAAATACCATACCAGGTACTTTAGTGATGAGGAACTTGATTTTCCCAGATTGGTTAAACATAACTAAAATTAGTACCAATTAGTCTTTGTCACACAACAGATACCTTTTTAAAATCTGTCTTTTGCATTTTCCTTAAGTAAGGACTCAATTATCTTGTTTTCAGGTTCACAGCGCAAGGCTGAAAAGCTCTGGCCAAGAGGTGGTTATCAAAGTACTAAAGCCGGGTATAGAAGACATATTAGTTGCAGATTTGAATTTCATTTATGTTGTCTCCCGGATTTTGGAGTTTCTTAACCCAGAACTTCGAAGAACATCTCTTGTAAGCCATCTGATGTTTAAACACCTTTGAATTTGACTCAAGTACTTCTCTAACCAAGAACTGGTATGCTAGGTGGGGATCGTGAAAGATATCAAAGAATCAATGCTTGAAGAAGTTGACTTCAGAAAAGAGGCAGCAAATATTGAGGCTTTTAGGAGGTACGTAGAGACAATGGGGTTGGAGAGGCAAGCCAAAGCACCTTTTGTCTACACCCATTGCAGCACCAAGCGTATTTTGACCATGGAAAGGCTTTATGGGGTTCCTCTCACTGATCTTGATTCAATTAGTTCTCTTGTGCCTGATCCTGAGCTGACACTAGTGACTGCACTGAACGTCTGGTATGATCTTGCCCGCTGATTGTTTCTTTTAATATTTAAACAGCTGCAGGCAAAATTGTCTAGATTGTCCAACCCTGCTTTCTAGCATTAACCGACGGGCACAATGCTAGTTTCAGTAATGAACCCTTTGTTTAGCTTCTAGATGTTACTTATTGTACCTAAATGATTGTTTATATTTTATTTGAGGAAATCAGGCATAGCCCACATAGAAATTTTCATTAAAGAACAAAATGATTTACATTATGTACCTTGGTTATTATGATTTATTGGAGAATGAAAAGAAAGAAATAAAACAAGCACAATGGAAGTAGAGACATCCTAGCCCTAAGGTCTAGCAGTTGGCCATCCACCTCAACCTAAAGGATTGTTAATAGGACTCGAGAAATAGTTTGAGACCTTTCTGGTATTATTTAGCTGAACAGGCAAAATAGTAATTGTACCGGATATTTTTATGAGGGTTCAAATGCCTCCACTTTTTTGTGCCTTCATTGTGCCTCCACATCTACATCATTCATCAAGAAACAATGAATGATCAAGATTTGGAGGCTTATAAAGGTGTACTTGATGAATGGTGTGGATTTAAAGTCACAATGATGACATTTGAACCTCCTCTATAATTATTTACGTTTTGAAGTTTGTTATAGATTTTCTTCTTTTTCTCTGCATATACCTTCTATGTAGCAGTTTGATAGAAGTTTGATCTCTTGTTGACTTATCTATTCTATTTTGAGGAATCTAAATCAACCTCATCTGATCCTGCCTGCTTTCTTGTAAAACTCGATAAATAACAGGTTTGGGAGCCTAATCTCCTGTGAGTCCTTCCATGCAGATGTCCATGCAGGGAACTTATGGTTGCTTCGTGATGGCCGTATTGGATTTCTTGATTTTGGTACAATCTTATTTTAGTTGATCTATTGGGATGCTGACCAGTTACTGCAATTTCCCTAAAATTTCAATTAAGCCCGTGCAATTTCGACAACAATATCTTTTGTGAGAACTTTCAACCCAAGTTGTTCATTTTGACTCAGTATAATGAATGAAGCACAAACAAGCCAAACAAACAAATATAAGAAACAGAACACAAGTTCTAGAATTAAGTACCAAAAGTTGTAAATAATTACAGGTATAGTGGGGAGAATATCTCCTAGAACATGGGCAGCCATGGAGGTGTTTTTGGCTTCGTTTGCTACTGAAGATTACGAGGCTATGGCTTCTGCGTTGATAGAAATGGGTGCAACTGGTAAAGATGTAGATGTCAGGGCCTTTGCACAGGATTTGAAAAAGATTTTCTCTTCAATACAGGTCCGTTCACATATAATAACATTATTGCTTTACTTTGTTGCTCTTGGAGCTCTGACTGGATCGTAGTTATGTTGCCAATGATTAATACAGTATGCACATCATCAACTAAAAGTGACGATGCCTATCTTGAGTTGTTCCAAGTAAGAATGTTCTTTTAGCTTAATAATATGTTTATACCACAATTACTAGTCAATTACTAGTCAGCACAAAAATTCAGGACGCAAATCATGCATTTCTTCAAAGAATGTCTGTCATGCCTCGTTTTTAACATTTTTGTACTTTCTGTAGGAATTGGATACAGAAGTAGTTATTGCAACAAGAAGAGGACCCGATTCTGCTGCAGCCGTCTCTGCCAATGTTGTTGTTGACGACAGGCAGATGAATGCATTGTTTCTTGATTTGGTTAGTAATTCTATCTTCATATGGTAGCATAATCGAACTTAATTGGGCTTACAATTGTCATATGTAAAAGAGGAAGAAATCATCAATACCTAAATGTATCATGCTGGTTATTACACCAGTGCTTTGCCATAATGTGCCAGGTGTTCGGAGCAATTATTACTTGTTAGCAAATGTGAGGAATTTTTTAGTTATTATTATTGATGGTTCAAAATCTTATTTTAGGAGTTCAGTTGGGGAAATATGGCACTGGGTCATCTATAGTTATTAGCTTGAGCATTAAATTCTTATCCAGTCATTTTCTAATGTGTTGTGTTGTTATTTTTCTTCTCATCCAGGTGAGGGTTAGCGAGTCATATGGCTTGAGATTCCCACGTGAATTCGCACTTCTAATGAAACAGTTGTTGTACTTCGATCGATACACAAGATTGTTGGCACCAAGTATGAACATGCTCCAGGATGATAGGATCACCGTTGTCTCCAATCGTAGAATGAGAAACATGAACAATTTCCGTTGAAGCCTCGCCTTCATATCTACAATCTTTTGATTGCTAGTGTATATAGGTGCTATGCTCATTGACTAAAAAAGATAATACATAAGACATTTCAAATAATTTGATAAAATGCTATATTTTTTGTGTGGCTGGCATTAACATTGTTGGATATTCATCGTGATGTATCATGCTCCAATGTTAAAAAAGAAAAAGACAAAGAAAAGAAAAATCCATTAGAGGAAGAAAAAGTAAAGTTGCGAATGAGCATCTTAGCCTTTGAAGACGACTAAAACAAAGTCTCAACTAAGAAATAACTTGGGTCACTTTATGCACCTCTGATATACTATAGCGGTTTCTAGTAAATATATTTTGTTTGGATTATCAGGATTTTGGAGACCTCAATGTGTGACTTTTGGTCACTTTGCGCTCAACTCCTTCAATACTTTTTGCAAACTATGTTTCTGGTAGATGAAGAAAATGTTCAGTAGCTATAATTATAACTGCCAACATAATTGTTGCAATGACTAATCAAACAGGTATATTTTTATTTTCTATTCTTAACTGAATCACAATTCATATCCTACAGAGTAATTATTTCTTAACTTGTATTGCTGGTATCTTTCAGAACCTACTATAGTTTCGTTCCTCTGTTATAAATCTTTCATTGCATATTTTTTTTGGAGATAAAGATAAGAATTATGTAACTTTAAAATATTTACATGAAATAATCAAACTTAGTTTGGGACTTCCAACTTGTAGCATGGACATTGTAGACTTTTATAAGTTTTGACTTGTCCATTGTAAACTCGGCGTTCATCACTGGCTCAAAAGTCA
This sequence comes from Eleocharis quinqueflora, assembly GCA_964058865.1. Taxonomy (NCBI): domain Eukaryota; kingdom Viridiplantae; phylum Streptophyta; class Magnoliopsida; order Poales; family Cyperaceae; genus Eleocharis; species Eleocharis quinqueflora. Next base: position 70,536 of record CAXKVX010002357.1, read on the forward strand.
AACCCAAATGTTACATGTTACTATCTTTAATTCTTATGGTAACAAGTAACTTAATCAAAACTCATATAAACTAATAAAAAATGATTTTTATATTGTATGGTAAAATGTAGTTGGAGTCCTTTTCGTTTGGAAGTGCTTATTTTCTTCACGAGTGCGATCAGTAATTTTTCTTCAATTTAGGTTCCGATTTTAAAAAAAAATCATATCTGATTCACCAAACGATAAATAGCAACTTATAAAGCTTAAACACAAAAGATGTGTTCATATTATGTTGGGCCAAAATCCGGTCAAATATTCACCATGGATTTTTTATATTTATTTTGTGACTTATTTGTATGATATGTTTTAACTTCACTGGTTAACGGTAGGGCTGCTAATGGACGGGTTCCAGTTCATGTCCAACTCAATCCACTAATGAGGAGTTGAAGTTCATGACCAAATCAAATTCATAATTATCTACTAATATCCAGTCAATGCCAAGTTCATCTTATAACCGAATAATGTTCATTATTTGTCCATGAGCTAACAATATAGACATGACTCTGGACACCACAGTGCATCATCTTCTTTAAATGAAAGCTCTTTCATCACTGTATTGTATAACTTAGATTTCTTTGTGCGAATAATTTAGTTCTCTCTATGTGAAACATAGAGTTAGAACTTGGTTGATCTATTAGAATGTTTGAACATATTTTCATTTAATCCCATACTGAGCTCGCAATTAGTTCACAGTTTGTTCATAATTTGTCCATAATTATCCACAATTAGTCCAGTTTAAATTTATCAATTAGACTTGGACTGAACGTCAACCAAGACCAAGAAATAGTCCATTCCATAAATGTTCAATATTGTCCAGCTCATTTTGTCCATGAACCGTCATGTTAGTTAGCAACCATAGTTAACGGGATGTTATAGAGTTATTAAAGTGAATACTTATATTTTATAACTGAAAATTGATAACAATGTTGTCAATATTGATATGAGTACTATGAGTAGAGGTGGCAAGTCGGGTCGGTCGGGCGAGTTGGGGTCGGGTTAGTTTGATTGTTTACAATAGTCGGGTTGGGGTCGGGTCGGGTTTTGGGTCGCCATGTGTTGACAACTTTCGGATCATGGGTCGGGTCGGGCGAGGTCAGGTTGGGTTTCGGTTCGGGTCTCGTCGCGTCGGTCTTTTTCGGGTGACGGGTCGGGTCGGGCGAAACCGGGTTGGGTTTCAAGTCGGGCTGCATCGACAACTTTCGAGTCTTGGGTCGGGTCGGGCGAGATCGAGTCGGGTTGCACCGACAACTTTCAAGTATTATTTTGAGTTTTAAGTTCAATCGGACAAGATCGAGTCGCGTTATTGAATTGTGTTAGTAAATCTTGACTTTCTCTGATGTTAATTTGTTAGTAAAATTAGATTATGATGTGGGCAAGATATAATTATATCAATTTACAGGTTGTATCAGGTTAAGTCGGGTCGGGTCGGGTCGGGTTTGGATCCTCATGTGTCGCTCCATCTCGGGTTACGGGTCTTCTCTGGTCGGGCTTGGGTCCTCATGTGTCGTGCCATCTCGGGTTATGGGTCGTCTTGGGTCGGGTCGGGTCGGGCTCAGGTCGCTCATGCGTCGCTTCGTCTCAGGCTACGGATCATCTCGGGTCGGGTTCGAGTAGTTTGACTTTATCAAAATATCTAATCGGGTCGGGTTCAGGTCGGATCGGATCGGGCGAGTTTCTCGGGTCGGGTCGGGTTCTGCCACCTCTAACTACGAGTATGACGCAATTAAGGTTGGGTGGGGTCAAAATGTCAGTCTATTTGATGGGTTAGAGTTAGATATTTGATTGTGTACTTATGACTTAAATTATTTGTTGAACAAAATATTAAATTATATGCATATTAAAAAGATGAATAATTAAATTGTAAAGAAAGAACATGTAATTTATTAATGCAACAGTTGGAGCATCTTTATTTCTGAAACTGCAGGAGCTTTTAGTATGATGTGATAATTTCTAAATCAATTTATTTAATGTAGATGAGTTTCTTATTTAGCAATTTTGCTTTAAAATTTCTTATTTAACAATTTTGTTTCAAAATTTCTTATTTAGTAATTTTGTTCCAAAGTTTATAAACTCTGACGTTGCTTAATAATTCGCTAATTTGATCGGTCTCTCACATCGGTTACACTCTCTTTCTCCTACAAAATAAGACTCCAACGGAAATAAGAAAAAAGGTCGTCGTTTTCTAGTCTCGCTCCTAAATATTTCTCTAGCTCCGCTCTCTCACTCACATCCATGAACAGAGATGATAAGCGACGTAAAAGGAAGGGAACAAACTCTTATGATAACGATTCGAGGTCAAAATTGAAGCAAAAACTTCTACAGAAGCATGACGCGCTTCAATAGAAACAGTGATAATTAAGAAATTCTAATTTTAATTTAAGAAATAATTTATAAAAATGAGTTGTCAATTATTTAGACTCCAGAGTTTCTGGGTCTACCCTAGTCCCTACTCGATCGAAACGAAATCTTCTAGGGAATTTTTTCAAATTTTTTTTAATTAACCAAAATAAATAAATAAAATACCAAAATGGCAAAATTTGAACGGAATTAACCATTTTAGCCATTCCGGCATCACAGAGAGCCGCAAAAATCCGGCATCAGAAAATCTGGCATAACTCCGGGATCGGTGCTGCCTCGTTAACTCCGGAATCACGGGCCCCTGCATAACTTCGAAATTCCTGATTCCAGAGTTATGATGAGCTCTGTGATACCGGAGTTCCTTGGTTTTAAGCGCCGCACCTTCTTCTCCCTCTGTTGAGATTTGTTATGGTTTTGAGTGATTATGAGGAAATTTGTGGAGATTGTGAGGAAAATTTTGAGAAATAATTTGAGAGAGTTTGGAATTTGATTAGATCTGTTATTTTGCGAAGTGAGGGAGATTTCTCTGCTGTGTAACAGTTTTTTTTTATTTTTTTTAATTTTCAGAAAATAAAAATATTCATACAAATTTTGTGTTGTTCTTTGTAGGAATTTGTTAGATAATTGTTAACTTAGTTAAAAATTAGGTAATTGTTAGATAATTGTTAACTTAGTTAAATTTTAGATAATTGTTAGATAAATGGTTTTTTTTGGAATTTGTTAGATAATTGTTAGATAAATTTGTCATATTAAAGCTTATATTATTGTTAACTTAGTTAATTAATTAATTTTATTGTGAAATTATGTAGATTATTGTTAAAAAAGATTATTTTCGAAATTATTAATTTGTTTAGATAAATATGTAAGTTGTTGTTTTATTTGTTTTATTTTGGGAAAATATAATAATGCACCAAATTTGGGAAATATATAGTTAGTGTACATAAATTTGGTACATTAAATACACGGTTTTTGTTATTATTGTTAGGTTAATTGTGAAATATGTAAAAATTAGTGTTATCTTTTGTATAAATTTGTTAGATTATTGTTACTATTGCTAGGTTAATTGATAAATTAGTTATTTTGTATAAATTCAGAAGTTTGAAGTTTGATTACACTAGGATTTGAGAGAGTTTGTTGTGTAACAGGTAATAATAATTTTTTTAATTTTCGGAAAATAAAAAATTCATACAAAATTTGTGTTGTTTTTGTTCAAATTTGTTAGATAATTGTTAACTTAGTTAAAAATTAGGTAATCGTTAGATAAATTGTTAGATATATGTTAGATAATTGTTAATTTAGTTAAATTTTAGATCATTGTTAGATAAATTGTTAGATAAATGGTTTTTGTAGGAATTTGTTAGATGATTGTTAGATAAATTTGTCATATTAAAGCTTAAATTATTGTTAAGTTAGATATATGTAGATTATTGTTAAAAAATATTATTTGAGAAATTATTAATTTGTTAGTTTAGAGAAATATGTAAGTTGTTGTTTTATTTTGGGAAAATATAGTAATGCACCAAATTTGGGAAAATATAGTTAGTATAGATAAATTTGGTATATTAAATACACGGTTTTTGTTATTATTGTTAGTATTGTTAGGTTAATTGTGAAATATGTAAAAATTAGTGTTATCTTTTGTATAAATTTGTTAGATTATTGTTACTATTGCTAGGTTAATTGATAAATTAGTTCATTTATTTAGAAATTTACAAATTTTGTAGAAATTAGTCTTATTTTTGCACAAATTTGCTAGATTATTGTTACTATTGTTAGGTTAATTGATGAATTAATTAGTTTAGATAAATTTGTTATATTAAAATTAGATTATTGTTAAATTAGTTCATTTATTTATAAATTTATAAATTTTGTAGAAATTAGTCTTATTTTTTGTATAAATTTGTAATATATGGATAAAGTAGTTAGTATTTACGTAAAATATGTAAAACTAAGTTGTTTTTTACATAAATAAATATGTAACTTGCAAAAAAATGTTAAACTATGTTGTTTTTTATATTTAAATGTAGTTCTGTTCAAATGACGAGACCTCGAAGAAGTAGTGCTTCTCGACCCAGCACTTCTCAGTCTAGCACCTTCAAGGGTGGTGCTTCTCTCCCTCCAGATTGTCAGCCTCTCTCTGACTTGTTGCAGATGCATGTTGCCCAACACATGATTGCGACCGTTAAAAAAAATTTGGTATATTTTTGTAATATATATATTTAGTAATATACTTATTTTTTGTAATATATATTTAGTTGAGGATATTGTTGAAATTTTGCAGAGCGGTGACGATTTAAAGTTGATTTGTCATGACAATGTCGTACCATATCACGAGAGTTGTGGTCCGGCATTGAAGAGATTGGGATTGTACCAGATTTCTCAGTTGGGTCATAAGAGAAGAGACAAGGGATTGATTACAGGACTGGTAGAGCGATGGAGGCCGGAGACACACACATTTTACATGCCTATCGGTGAAATGACCGTAACTCTACAGGATGTTAGTTGTTTATGGGGGTTACCAATAACAGGAGCGGTTGTTACTAGAATTTGTGATAACAACTGGAGGTATATGGTACAACAGTATCTGGGTAGAGAGGTCGGGGATGAGGCGTGGAGGTGTCGCGCTTCAAAGAGATCTGAACAGCAACAACAACTGGTTTTGAATTACAGTCTTAGTTTGAAGTGGTTGCGGCGCGAGTTCGCTAATATGCCGGAAAATCCCACACAGGACCAGGTAGATTTTCATACTCGGGCTTACATCCTAGATTTATTTGGTTCTATCATGTTTCCAGACTCCAGTGGAGACAGTGTACCAGCCATGTATCTCCAGTTTTTGGAGAATCTGAGTAGTCCATCTGTGTTGTACAATTGGGGGGTGCCATTCTGGCTTATTTATATCGCGCATTATCTATTGCTGCCGGGAAGCAGCCTCTCTTTGGGGTCCTCTCGAGTTATTGCAATTGTGGTCTTGGACTCGTCTGAATGTGTGTCGGCCAAAGGAGGATAGAAATCATACCTTCACTTCTTGGGGTTTACCCGATCGAGAATCATGTCATGCCTACGGGAGGACATGGACGGGTTTTAAGTTGTGGAAAGACAACCCTCACAATGTTGGAGCAAAGCATCCCCGAGATGTTTTGAATGCGATGAAAGAGGGTGAAGTTGAGTGGACACCCTACACTACATTCCTCCCTCTTGCGTCGTCATGTGTACTACGTGATCAGGGAGTTTGGTTGGCTAGAGTCCCTCTCGTTCATTTCTGGATAGTCTCACATCACTACCCGGATAGGGTCATGAGACAGTACGGTTTTCTTCATACCGTTCCCCCCCTCATCCATTATCTTGGGATGTTCATCGACAGTTAGACGAGGTAGATCATACTGATGGACACTACGGTCTTCATTGGGGGGAGCGTCATGCTAATTATGTAGGGTAGTGGAGTGCAAATAGACTACCATTGTGTATCGTTCCCACAAATGGGCAGCCACACGACGGTGAGTGGTGGTTTCATCAGTATATGCCTTGGTATGAGAAATTTGGGATGAGGTCGATTTATTTAGAGCGTGATTCCACCCATGATCTCACTCAGCCACTGCCTCCTCCGTCTGAGCCACCTAGCAGCCTTACATATGTTTCTCATTCTGAGTGCGCCACACGACAGGTTAGTGATGTTATTTAACCACTCAAATAGCTACTTAATTTATGTTTCTTGTTATGTTACTTACGAAAGTTTGTCTTGCAAGGCAAGAGGGCCTTTAGGAATACAGTCATTGCAATTCCAATGGCCCTGACAAGGGGGTTGAAGCGCTTCGGAAATAGAACATTACTATCATGTCGAGGAAGCCTGCATGATGTCGGTTAGGGGCATAAGCTGGAAAAACTGCTAAGGGATGCCGGGTTGCCTGAAAGAATCGAGAATATCACCATCTCAGACGAGCCTGAGGTTCTAGGCTTTCGTGAGCAGGAGGCAACGTGGGCGTCAACGTATGAGGGTGATTATGACGAGATTATTTCCAGCATGGCCGGGACATATTTAGGACCTCACGGTGATCCCACGGCATCTAGTAGTCAGCATTCGTGAGGAGATCAGTCCCAGGTATGTGAATCGTACCTCTATATTTAGTGACATATTTATGCAGTAATTTCTAATATTTTTTGCTAATGTTAAACAGGCATATTCTACCCAAGGATACTATTCAGGATTAAATAGTCCGTATCAGGGAGGAGTTAATGTACATGGTTATGATTTTGACATATTCAGTAGTCAGTACCCGGGGGGGAGATAGTGCACAGGGTTACGACTTCCAGACTAGTTAGTTCCAGACAGGCCCGGAGATCCCTCCTACACAGATTTGGCCTCTTACCTTTTTATTAAAAAATGCACTAATTTAGCAGTTTCTAATTTGCTTTTTGTAGGAATACATGCAAACACCAGATGCAGAGGTGACCGGAAACGGCGACGATGAGGCTGATGATGGTCTTAATTGGAATACAACTATGGGACATCAGAACAAGGACCGTCAGAGGCACAAACCGATATCCAAGTTCACCCCGTCCAATTATCCTTAGTTAGGGACTTGGGTTACTTTTATCCAGTTATGTTGGACTTTTAAGATGTTATGCTATGTTATGTTGGACGTTTCTTATGTTATGTCATGTTGTTATGTTATGTTGTTATGTTATTTTGGACATTTGTTATGTAATGTATGAAGCGTCAACCGTCAAGCGTCATGCATCATGCATCATGCATAAGCGTCAAGCGTCATGCATCATGCGTAATGCATGAGAGTCAAGCGTCATGCGTGAGCTCAAACGTCAAGCCTCATGCATAAGTGTCAAGCCTCATGCGTCAAGCGTCATGCATCATGCATAAGCGTCAAGCGTCATGCATCATGCATCATGCATAAGCGTCAAGCGTCATGCATAAGCGTCAAGCGTCAAGCGTCATGCATCATGCGTCATGCATAAGCGTCAAGCGTCAAGCGTCAAGCATCATGCATAAGCGTCAAGCGTCATGCATCATGCATAAGCGTCAAGCGTCATGCACAAGCGTCAAGCGTCATGCATCATGCTTAAGCGTCAAGCGTCATGCATCATGCTTAAGCGTCAAGCGTCATGCATCATGCTTAAGCGTCAAGCGTCATGCATCATGCATAAGTGTCAAGCGTCAAGCCTCATGCATAAGCGTCAAACGTCATGCATAAGCGTCAAGCGTCATGCATCATGCATCATGCATCATGCATAAGCGTCAAGCGTCATGCATCATGCATAAGCGTCAAGCGTCATGCATCATGCATGTGTTTATCTTCTCAATTTTTTATATGAAAATTAACAAAGCACAGGGTCAAGCGGTGTATATGGAACACATAACTTGATATCAGCGAGATCAGTGAGCATGGAGACTTCTAATTGATGTTGATGTTGATGTTGATGGACTTGCTTGTTTTCATAAATTTTTAACATGTATAAATGATGGAACACATAACTTGTAATAATTAATTGTAAATCAAATGCAGTATGTAATTGGAGTAATTGTGGGAGACAAATGGCACATACCTTTAAGTGATATCAAATCGAGAGCGTCATTTCTTGGTGGCGGGCCAGTGCTTTTGACAAACAAATGAACAACTCCCCTTTTATTCACGGCCATCTGAGATGCCATTTTCCAAGAACTTTCGTCAATGAGTCCCATCAAGTTGAAATGCAATTTGCTCCCTTCTTCATCCTCCATGCGACATAGGATTTCACCAACGCAATACTCGTGAAATTCTAGAACTCGATGTATGCTACTTTTAATCCCTTCAAAAGTACTAGATTGTTTACCCTGGAGTGCCAATTTTGTACCTCTAGAGCACTCCGCACCAAATTGAGTTTCAATTATTTCACCTCCATAAAATACCAAAATCCGAAATGTCGACATTTCACTACAAATATAATTTAAATAAATTAAATGTTAGTGATTCGCCCGAAATAAGTTTCGAATTCTTCCTGTTATTGATGTTCGCCTTGATTGATTGGGTTGACTTGTTGAAGGATTTGATGCCCTTTTTTAAGCATTGACATCTATAGGTGGAACACTTATTGAGTGACGAGCGGGTTGCATTTGGGTAGGGTTTGGATTTGGTTGGACATCTACGGAGTGTCGATTGGGTTGGTTTCCACTATGTAAGCCCAATTGTGTTAATACCTCATGGCGATTATGATGTTAACTCCCTTGATGGCTGGATTGAGCACTTCCTGTAATATTAAAATGTAAGCAGGTGATGGTCGTCTTTAATATGAGTATTATAAACATATAAAACCATTTCAATACCTTCTGGTCGTCTTCCAAGGGGTCGTCCTCTGCGCTTGCCTTTTCGTCCTTCCATTTCATCCATTACCATCGGGATACGAATGTGCCTTCTTCGACCACGACGAAGCAATTTTCTATTGGGAGTGATGGTCGGTCCTGCATACTCGGGCCATTCAAATTGATTTAGAAAAGGGTGGAATCTTCCAGACCAAGTATTATGCAGATTCTCAGCAGTGTAATAAGGTGAAACAAATTAAGATAAGTTTAAATGTCTGACCGTTATCACCACTAATACATGTGAACATGGTATGCCGGTCAGATTTGGTTTCAAACAGGTGCAACGCGTAAAAACTCCCTCTTCGAGTAATACGTGATACTTGAAATTTTCAAACTCACCATTCGGTAAGGTCTCGCCTTGATGCAAAACTTCAAAATCCCCTTGCTCTGACCGATAGGGGTCTACTCGATGTGGCCGTGACTTGTCACCTCTCTTAATTAGTTTCTCCGTAACACTACGAGACCATACAAAACCCTCACTTAAGGTTGCACTAGATGCGATTCTCCGATCATCAAACCAACTCACGCACTTGTACCAAGTACCTTCCACGATAGCCACAACCGGCAACATACGAACAACTTTGAACACTCGATTCAAAGATTTAGATCCGTTACTTGTCATTATGCCCCAACGATATCTGTTGTCGTACCGTTGTGCCCACTTTGATGGATTCACACTCTTTTGGATCATTCTCTAGTCTTTTTCCAACCGTCTTTAAATACTCATATGCTCCTAGATATTGTGCTTTTATAGATTGCATCTACTCTTTAAATCGACGAGGTTTCTTCTTCGATGCAGCACGCTTAAATATTTTCTTTAGACTATCGTCTGGTAATTTTGAGTACAAGTTCTCGGCAACGTGTTACATACAATATCAGTGAACTGCTTCGCCGTTTGCCTCGGACCATCCATATTGGGGATATTAAAAAACAGCCTTAATTCCCTTGTGGCGGTCTGATAGTACACACATCTTACCAGGTCCAATAACTTCTCGGCGCAACCAATTCATGAACCAACCCCAATTTTCTAGGTCTTCCTTCTCCACCAATGCAAATGCCAATGGTATCAATTGATTCTCTGCATCGTACCCGCAAGCCATCAGTAATCTTCCCTCATAACGACCGGATAAGAAACCTGTGTCGATACTTATCACCGGACGAATGTACTTTACTGCCTCAATGCACGGTCCTCATGCCCAAGCCGCAGCATGGAAATAACGTACTTCAGGTTGATTGGTAGGAGTCGTCAGGATAGCATACTTCATTGATGGATTCGTCGATTAGATGGCATTAAAATAACGAGGAAGCAACGCATATGATCCCTCCCAAGTTCCAAATATTTTCGCAATTGCTAACTCCCTGCCTCGCCATAACTTGGCATATGATGGATCAGCACCGGAAAATTTTGCTTTAACTAAATGTCTGACATTTTTAATTGTAATGGTTGTATCTTCGTTCATTTCCTTTTTAATAGCACCAGCAATTATCTTGGCCGTAAGCTGTGCATGATCTACTCGTGTAATCGATTGGATACAAGTGTACGGGTATGGATTGGTTCTTATTGTCCAAAAATTATTACCTTTAGGACATACAGCGTACAACCTCCAAAAACATCTCTGATCTTTGCAAACCATAACTAGCATCGTCGTGCTACTCCTTTCTGTTTTAATCTTTATATTCCCTTTGATGTGATACTCACTAATGGTCCATTGTAACTGATCTTTTGAATTAAATACACGATTTTCTACCAAGGGATCGTCTGACGAGTTTTGTACTTCAGTGTAAATTTCATTGAAACCAGATATATCACTAAGCTCCTGTACTTGGTGATATTTTTCTGATCTTCCTTGTACAATTATCTGATGATTCGGATGATCGTTATGATTATAATCCAAATCGTCTTCGTCAGTGGTGTATCCATAATCTTCTCCTGTTTCCCATTCTCCCGCTTCGGGTAATATATTCTCATCGTCATCGCCTTCGTTTTCTTTAGGAATATTAGATATGGGCTCATTAAGATCTATAATTGGTGAATGTCTTGCGGGAGAGATATGAAGAGTATGGCCAGGGCTATAAGGTAATGTCTCATGGCTAAATCTCGGAGGCTCTTCATCCGTGTTAACAACATTTTCACTTGTGCGAGCTAAGTTATCGGGATTCTCATTTGTCCGATTTGGCAGCAGATCAACATATAATTCAACAAATCTCCAATTCATTTCTGATTGTGCCATTTGCAATATCATTCGCCACTCTACCTCATTGCGAATGGGAATTAAACAAAAATGATAAGAAGGTGAGATCACAGTGTTATATTGAGCGAATATTGACTCTCAAATATCCCCAACCATTTGTATATTGTATTTTTCACATCTTCATACCAGGTGTCTTCATTTCCCGAAAAAGTAAATTTTGAATCACAACTATATTCCATACCATACGGGCCATTTCGAGTCTCACCATCCATATATACGGAAATTGGAATCATCTTTCTTCACTCCAACTGTATAAATTTTGCAATTAATAATATACTAATACTTCAGAAATAAAATAATTCTAAATTAATTTATAATAAATTAATTTACACTAATTCAAATTTTCACTTTATAAATTAATACAATTTAATTTATAATAAAATAATACCTGAAATGACTTAGCAACTCTAAATCTTTTAGAATTTGCAAAATCTTCACTTCACTTCTCTATCTAAATTCCTAAATAAATTCTCTAACTCTTAGAATTATTATAATTACTAAATAATAATATACTAATAGTTCAAAAATTACGAAATTCATACATAAATCAACTATAATTATAATAATTATAAATTAATTTACACTGATTCACATTTTAACTTGAAAAATTATTAGCATGTAATTAAAAATAAAATAATATCTTAATCTTTAAAATGTGCAAAATCTTCACTTCACTTCTCTATCTAAATTTCTACAAAATTTCTCTAACTCTTTAATTATTATAATTACTAAATTAATATTATACTAATAGTTCAAAAAATACGAAATACGTACATAAATCAACTACAATTATAATAATTATAAATTAATTTACAATTATAATAATACCTATAATCAACTAAATTATAACAATTATAACAATTATATCAATTCACTTTCAAGAATGTAAGTAAATTTGAAGAATGAAAGTAAATTATAACAATTCAACTAAAATTATAATTCTTATAAATTAAAAAACAATTGTAATAATAGCTGAAATCAACTATCAATTATAACAATTATAATAATTATAAATTAAATCAACCAAATTTGAAGAATTTAAGCAAAAATAAAATAATACCTCAAATTACTTGTTTATCTTCAATTATGTTTGAACAATTATCTTCAATTATCAATATCTCTCTCTGGGTCGGCGTATAAATAATCAGTAACTCCAGGTGCACTGTGATCCCCATAACTCTGGGATCACAACAGCCTTCATAACTCCGGCAATTGTGATTCCGGAGTTTTGGGGATCACAGTGCACCCAGAGTTACATAGGGTGCTGTGAACCTGGAATGACTAAAATGGTTAATTCCGTTCAAATTTTGCCATTTTGGTATTTTATTTATTTATTTTGGTTAATTACAAAAATTTTGGGAATTTTTTGCTCTCCAGATAGAAGAATTTTTGTCCTGAATCGTTAGATTGAAGATCAATGGTTCAAATTAATAATATAAAAAATTTCTGAATATATTGTTAACTGTCGAACATTCATATTTAATCTGATCTGATGGTTCAGATCTAATTCCGCAGATCTAATTCGGCAGTGAGCGGAGAAACAAAAATCCGTTCCCTACTCGATCAGCTTTCCTCTTCAGACTTCAGTGCAAAAGCAAGAGCAAAACCCAAAGCAAAGCAAGCAACACCAAAAGAAAAACATTCCTCGACTCCAAATCTCCAATCTAAAGTATGGCATCATTCGACAAAGTAGTCACTACTGCAAGTTCAAGTGGTACACCCACCTTGGCGCCCAAGCCCATTGCCGCGGTGGCGCCACCTCCGCCGCTTTTAGTTACCGGGGAGAGATTCTTCTCCCAAGGGGACCAAGGGGACGACGACGAAGAAGAAGAAGAAGAGGACGAAGATGGAGTCGATACGATCGATTTGAAGAAGATTCGGTTTCGGGGACAGAATTGGACTTCTCCAGAACCCTACGCATACGCTTCTTCTTCTGGTAATTGTGTTGGTTTACCAGTCAGATCTCGATTTCAGTTAATGTTTTGTACTTTTCATTATAGAATATGTTGCTCAATTTGAGGTTTTAGACAGCTAGCTATTACTTCCATTTCAGAACCAAACTTAGCTGCCTAGGTATTGTTAAGGATACTCATGTCTCCACTCCACCAGGGGTAGGGTTAGGGTTAGGGGATCCAATATACTATTCTAAGCTTCTCCCTCCCTCCTCCTCCTCCTCCCATTAAGGTTATGAGAATGCTTTGGTTATTGCACGGCCGCCTTTCAACCGGCTTCATCTCTCCTCTTCCTCTTCTGCTCACAATGATCCTTCAACAGCTGATCATATAGGCCAGGAGGAGGCCACTTTTTGGGATGTATTACGATCCCACTTCTCTGATCCTGTAACGTAAGTTATTCGATTCACCCCCTTTTTTACTTAATCTCAGATTGACTGTATTTTCATTTCAAGCAACAAGAATGCTCTTTAAAGGAGAGATTCTCAACATTCACTAAAAATAACTTTCTGTTCACATTAATCTTAAATGAGTGTTCTACATTGTCTGCTATTACCCAAATAAATCAGTTTTTACTGCAAATACGAGTAGCTGTAGAACCAAGTTTATCTGTGAATGTAGAAACATATTGAGTACAGTTTGCAAAAGAAACTTAAATAAGACCAATGATTTCGAATCGTAAAATGAATCGTGAATCGTAGCATTTCGTATCGAATCGTGAATCGTATCGAATCGTTTAAGATACGCTAAATTATGTTCAAAATGAAGTAATAAAACTAGCTACGCAAAAGTTTCATTAAAAAAAGATTCCAAAATCAAATTATAGCATATTGTATAAGCTCACATAACTTGCATCCTTACGTGACGTTCCCTTCCTTCCTACCATTTTAACTAGAGTACAGACTACAAAAAGTACAAGACAAAAAAAATGATCACTGACTTGAATAATCCACCTTCTGATCTAGAAATTACCAGATTTAAAATAAAACTACAAAAGCCTGATTGAATGCATTGATTTCATTTCTACAAAAGACTGATTTAAAATAAAACTACAAATCAGTTGCAAATTGCAATTAACACTTTTGTACCTTATTTACCCAATAACTACTCTAAATAACCCCAAATTTCTCAAGCTTTCTGTTTCTCAGATGAGATTAACAAGAGGGGAACTCTCGATACTGGCCTGGAGCCCTGGAGCTTTCAATTCAAGCAATTAACAGTTAAAAGAAACAAGTAACACTGTCCCCAAATAATTTCGTTGAGAAACAAAACAGAGAGTAAAACCATGTACAAATGCTAACAAGAGAGTAAATAAATTAATATTCCATAATCAATCCCTAAATAAAGTAATAAACCATGTACAAATGCTAACAAGAGAGTAAATAAATTAATATTCCATAATCAATCCCTAAATAAAGTAATAAACCATGTACAAAATGCTAACCAGAGAGTAAAACCATGTACAAATTTCTAAAATCGGGACTTGAATGCATTTTAAAGTTTTAAACTGAAAAAAGTAACAACTAGGAATTTTTAACAGAGAGACAATCACAGAGAGTAACAACTAAACTAACAACTAGCAATTAGCAACTAATTACAACAAAACATTGAACTATCACATTGAACATATAGATGTAGTTCTGTTATTTGGGACCAAGTACTTAGCTTTCACATTGAACTATCACGTTGAACATATAGATGTAGTTGAACTACATCATACAGTGAACTAACCTGGTGGAGAGTCTCAGAGTTGCTGGAGACTTGCTGGAGAGATGGAGATTGCAGAGAGATGGAGGAGACGATGCAGCTGAGAGGGAGGAGGTGATGCAGCTGCAGAGAGAAGGAGAAGGCGATGCAGAGAGGAAGGCGTGGAAGAGAGGAAGGCGTGGAAGGCGTTGCAGTTGCTGAGTAATAGGAAGAACGCTGCAGTTATGGTGACGTTCAATGAAGCGACGGAATTGAAGGAATTGAAGTGATGGAATTGGAGAAGACAGGCGACGGAATTGAAGCGAAGCTTCATCTGGAGGGAGATCGTCTCATTGGTCAGGTGAGACTCGCCGACTCGTACGATTCGTACCGAATCGTGAATCGGAGGAAGGAATCGCGGCGATTCCAGCGATTCAACGATCGCCCGATACAAACTAACGATCCGCCTCGCCAGTGCTCAGAATCGACTCGTATCGTACAATTCGTACGATACTGAAATCACAGAATAAGACAACATAGTATGTGCAGCACATGTTTTACTTATCCGGGCACTACAGCACCAAGCAAGAACTGTCAAAATATGATTTTGTTGCTTCAGTTCTTTTGGCTTGTTGCATCGAAAATGCTATACTTTCCTTTTGTCTATTAAATTCTCACTTTGCAACTGAATTTAGTGGTGCTCTTATGGATGATGCAATGATACTAAGATGTGGCCATTCTTTCGGAAGAGGTGGCATGCAACAAGTTTACTTAATGGTTATTGCTACTGTCTTCTTTTTGTTTTTCTGTACTTTAGTTCTGTTTATTTAGCAGCCAATTATTACTACATATTTGCACAGGTACTATAATGTGATATGTTATATAATGCCCTCGGATACGCAATTATGTTTGTTCTGTTCGAGAAGTAATGTATGGTTTATATTAACTAATGAACCCCACCTTTTGATTTCAAACCAGTGTTTGTGCTGCACCTGTCTAAGTGACTGCCCCTTTCAGTCATTTAATTTAGTTGAATTCTTTGGACTGCAGAAAGCATGCTGTAAGTGCTCGCAGCCTATTTCAGAAGATCTGGTTCGGCCAAACTTCGGTAGGACACTTGTTTTGTTGCCATTTTAGTCCATAAATTTTTAATGGCCAATGGGTTTAGTTTTAGAACTTAAAAATTATGGCATGCCACTGATGGGATTTTGGCTCAATCTTAGCTTTTCCCCTTCCATAAACTGGAATGAGATCTGCTGCTCGCCACCTGTTCGTCTAAATCTGGACTGTTCAAAATTCATCTAACGGCTCTAATATATCATAATACCTGCTCCTGCATCAAATCATGTCCGTCCATTGAAATTGGATGGTCAGATCTGGACGAGCAGGCTCCTACTCGCCATAAAGGCGAGCAGCAGATTTTCTTCCCCAGAGACTGTACTTGTACCATAGTCCCAAGGACTAATGTAAAATGCTTACTCATTTGTTCTTTTGAAAATTCTTATAGATGTTTGTAAATACTTTTCAGAGGTGCATTTGTTGTTCTTGAGTATCTGTGTTTCTTTGTTGTGTTAGTAAAGGTGATAGGATCTTCAGATCATTACTTTGTTGTTAGCACATTTTTCCAGTTTCCAATCAAGTCCCACTGAAACTTATTTTGTAACATTTTGTGTTCAGCTCTTCGTACAGCAGTTCAGGCTTTCAAGCGTGAAGAAGAGATGCATTTATGGAAAGCATCCAAGAGAAAAAGAGATCAGCTCGAGCAGGTTTTTTTAGCATTTCATTTCTTCTGTTTTATTGAAAGATCGAAATGATTACATTATTGAATTCTCTACCTTACATGATGCCGCTTGGCAGCCATTTGCTGATCCTTGGTTCCACTGCTTGACTTCTTGATTGATAACAACTTATCGGGTGTTTAGTTATTCTTTCTTATTTCCTGGTGCCAGGAAAAATGTGGTTATGATGATACCTTCGCAAATGATTTCTCACGAAATAGAGCCTCCCTGTTCCCTTTGGCCATCTCTGATCGGGTTATTATAAAGGTATATTATTTTTGGCTTAAGCTGTTACTTACACTAATATAAGCAATATCAATGTACTGTCCAGTTCCTGCCTATGTTGAGTATACTGGTACCTTGCTGACCTAGTTACTCCGAAGCCTCTGCAGAGGTTAGGAGGTGTGAATGATCAACCTACAGCAGGTTCTTTTTTTTTTTATCCCAAATTCAATCCTGTAAACCTGCTATAACTGTTTAAATTGGGCCGCTTTGCATCCACCCTTTGGTTTAGCTTAACTTTCACTACCAAATTCAACAACTTTTGTTATTGGTTTTAACCATTACATCTCTATATCAGGGAAACAAAAGGACACCACCTCGTTTTGTTGGACGTGTTGCTGTTGTGACGGAACAATGTTTAAATGGATGGTGGCTCCTTTTTGGCTTATATTTTTGTTCTGTTTTATGTCAAAATTCTGTTGATTCAAAATAATACATGAATTCACATTTTAGGTCAGATTAATTTGTTTACTGCTAATAGGAGTTGAGTGTATTCTTAACAGGTACGTGGTGAAGACATTGGACAATGGAGAAAACATCAAGCTACAGTTTGGGTCTTTAGCGAAGGTTTCTGCTGACGAACCGGTAACCGCAGTCCCCACTAGAGCAAACTATCCGAACTGGTTATAGCAAAACTTTGATGCTTAATCATACAAGACAAGGGAAATATTGAGCTACCATGAAGCCCTCTATAAAGGCAAATAAGGGAAATATTGAGCTACCAAAATGAGATACTGAATACTGATTACTGGCTTGCTTGTATACGAGGGATATTTGGTATAGTTTAGCATATGCCAATTAGTATTGCCGAAAACTACAATTCATTTACCTTTTGTAAAAGATATGTCTGGCTTTACTGTATGCAAAATACTTATAGTTGATTGGAGTGGTCCATGTAAATATGTAATCTGCTTGTAAAATATTTTTTTGTGTGCTTCCGTATCAAGTACAGACATGATTGTAGTTTGTAGGAAACACATCAGCCGCTGCTTTATTTATTCTATAGTTTCCCGTGTATAGGATCTTCTCTTTACTTTTTTTATTCTTGAATTTAGTATCACGATTTTTCTCTGCCCGAGGCGTAGTCTGTATCAGAAGTCTTTTGATATAGGAGATGGCGGATGGTTTATAATTTTTTATGCATTTTGTAAATTGTATATATCAATACATCAATAGTAAAATAATAAGAATGGCAGTGCAATTTTCAAATAGTCGAAATCAAACAGTGTTGCCTCTATAAAAATGGAAGTGCAATTTTCAACGATGAGGCCGTAGTCCCGTACGTGTATAATTGACTGTACATATGACGTTGGGGCCACTTATTCACTGCACCCCTCTCTGATCATTTAGATATTTTCCTAACATAAAAAACCTTCAAATCATGACAAGCAAATATTCTTTATATTAGATAGAGGGAATTGTGTTTATAATTTATAAATTGTAATGTTTGCACTAGCTAGTACAAGTACAGTTGGGCTTCTTTAATGACAATCATTAGAAATTTTAAATAAACGGTTGCAAGAGGTACAATTATTTATGAAATGAACTGTCAGGATAGCTACTGACATTATTGTTACACATTCCTGTCTCATTCGAATTCATGCGTGAATGGGTTTTCAATTGTTAGGTCGTGTGTGTGAATCACACTGTTCATTTGCGCAGCAAAAGCATCACAACAAAAATATATACGAGCGAGCGCGCAGTTACAGTCTCAGATGAAATCTTCTCACAGCAACTACAAAACATATTTCAGGCATATGTTGTGTATATATAAGTATAACAGAAACAATTTGACAGTTTTAGATTAGGCTGATAGAGAAATTAAACTCATTCTCTCTCTCAGTCTTTGTGTTGATCATCAATTATATATCAACTTTTACATTATCAATATTTACTAATATATACTGGGAAACATGACATGCCAACACAAGAAAATAACTCAATATAGAGATGATGAGCAAGTATGATCCAAATTAATATATTAAGACCATCATACCTACAGATAAAATCACAAACCAAAAATTATAATCCAAATTGGAAGAGCGTAAATTAATTTTAATCAACATTAATTGTGTCTTCTCATTCTCATGCATATATTGTGCTTGTGCCAAGATGGTGCTTAATTAAAGCAATAGTGAATAATTAAGGCCAAGGTAGTGATATATATTTATGGTGGAGAAGTCACAAGAACAATTGAAGATGTAAATTATATATGATATATACTTAACAACAATGAATGAAAAAATAATAATAATTACCTTATCTGAGTTGCAAGCAATTGGTAATTGTTAATCCTCACCACTTTGGTGATAGTTGCAAGCAATTAAGTCTTTTGTCTCAATTAGAGTACATTGATGAGGATATATAACAGCATCAATAAATTGTTACCAGTAATCCAGTTGCAGCTTCCAAGTACTTCCAGTGTTACATATTGAGTAGTGATGGCTATATAAACACCTCCTCCTTGCATTCCCTTCAACTCACACGAACACAAACAATAACATTACATTTTAAACTTCAAATCAATTAAAACCACCCCCAAACACTTGTTTAATTATACCACCAAATTAAATGGCTCGCTTTGACATCCTTGCTGTTGCTGCAGCTGCAGTTGTCATCCTCGTCCTTACCGCACCACATGTTGCAAATGCTCTGACATGTGGAGATGTGGCATCTGCTGTGGCCCCATGTATGGCATACGCACGCAGCGGCCAGGGCTCGCCACCTGCGGGGTGCTGCAGCGGCGTGAAGAGCCTGAATTCAAAGGCGGCAACAACCGCTGACCGCCAGACGGCATGCAACTGTCTCAAGAACCTTGCCAAGAGCGTGAGCTTCAACGCCGGTGTTGCCGCTGGCCTCCCCAGCAAGTGCGGCGTCAATGTGGGCTTCCCCATAAGCACCTCCACCGACTGCTCCAAGTATGAATTCTGCTGAAATTTCTCTTTATTAAACTGATTAATCTATAAAAACTCAATTAATGAGATAATTTTCACATGATTATCCTGACATAATAATGCGCACGTCATTAATTTCTTTTCTTTTTGACAAAGGAAAATTAAACTAATGCACCAATAATAATTCTTATCATCATTAGAAAGAATATATGACATGCACTTTAATTTCACCTTTATTGAAATTTACATGGACCAGATTGTACCGTCAATGATATATATTTTTTTTCATTTCATTGATTGGACATGTTTTTATATAATGCAGGATAAACTAAAATTAGGAAAGCAGAGGCATAGTGGAGCTTAATAAGGAGAAGAGAGAAGAACCATAATAAAGATAATGCAGTGGTGTTGTCTTTCGTTTGTATTGTCACAGTGTTAATTAGCCTTCTGTTGTGGTTTGATGTTAATTAGTTTTCTGTTGATCATTAATGTACGACTATTTGCCTCATGATATATACATATATTAATAAAATTTGTGTTTATCACAATAAATGATAGATAAATTTTTAGTTAGAATATGGTATGAAAAAACTTAATTTCTTATTGGTTCCTGTCAGTTACATTGGTATGAGATACAAAACTTCTTATATACTTCGCAATTTATAGTTGGTAGTCTGACAGATATATAACGGTAACATACTAAAATTAATAACAAAATATTTTTTTCCATTTTTTCTCCTAAAATACAATCATTTGAGTTCCATTTTATTTACTAACATTCAATAATAAAGGTTCTGTCGCATTATTTGAAAAAGTGATGGCAAAGTGACCAAATTGCTCTAATAGAAATTAGGCAGAATTTCATATAAGGGCCTCTAAAACTTCAATATTACATATTTAGTCACTAAAATCTCATAATTACATATTTATCCATTTAAAACACAAAACATTTCATATAAAGGCCTCTAAAACTTCAATATTACATATTTAGCAACTGAAATCTCATAATTACATATTTATCCATTTAAAACACAAAACGTTTCATACAAAGGCTTTTAAAAGTTCAATATTACATATTTATCCACTCAAATTTCATAATTACATATTAATTCAAGTAAAACACAAAATATTTATTCAAGTAAAACTGATCCGCAAACCTGTCGGCCCGGCCAACCCGTCCAAACTCGGCCAGGCAAACCCGTCGGCCTGGCAAACCCGTCGACTCGGGCGAGTTAGGCCCGACATAGCCCGACCCGTTTTCAATTCCCTATCTCTATTAGTGTTTTAAAGTGTCCACACGAGTTTTAACACATGTTTT
Organism: Eleocharis quinqueflora; assembly: GCA_964058865.1. NCBI lineage: Eukaryota > Viridiplantae > Streptophyta > Magnoliopsida > Poales > Cyperaceae > Eleocharis > Eleocharis quinqueflora. Next base: position 91,444 of record CAXKVX010002357.1, read on the forward strand.
TTCCAAAAAGGATGGTCGCTACCCGTCTTCGACTCTAAGAGTTTTTTGGACGAGTTCGCACGAGTTTGCCTCGGGTCGGGCTGGGCCATATCTAGATCTCGAAGTTTTCGGGTCGGGTTAAACACATATGAATTTTGTCAAATACCTAAATAGAGGAGAGGAGAAGCAGTGTGAAATAAAGAAGCTAACGATTATACCATTCTTCCCAAACTTGATTCGACAAACTCGTGGCCCGACCAACCCGTTGACTCGGACGAGTTTGACCCAATCCGACTTGGCCCGGCCCGTTTTCAATTTTCTACCTCATTTAGTGTTTTAGAATGGTAATTTCCATTTAATTGTTGATTTACATTAAATTTATTAATTTGCAGTTATGTTAGACAATAATAAAATATTTTGTGTTTTACTTGAAGAAATATGTAATTATGAAATTTGAGTGGATAAATATGTAATATTGAACTTTTAGAAGCCTTTGTATGAAACGTTTTGTGTTTTAAATGGATAAATATGTAATTATGAGATTTCAGTTGCTAAATATGTAATATTGAAGTTTTAGAGGCCTTTATATGAAATGTTTTGTGTTTTAAATGGATAAATATGTAATTATGAGATTTTAGTGGCTAAATATGTGATATTGAAGTTTTAGAGGCTCTTATATGAAATTCTGCCTAGAAATTATCACAACTAATTAATGGGATAATTTTCTCTGTACCATTAAAAAACTTCTCCATTTTTTATTTAGCCTTACAGAGTTAATTTTTTCTTATTTGCCTTCAGCTCTCTAACTTTATTTCTTATTTACCAAAGCTGTAACCGGAATTTTAATTACACAATCAACAATTCTTTTATTCCGATTTTTGCCCTCTTCCTTTAATTTTCTTTTTTATCTTCTGTAGCTGAGTTATTTACTTTCTGAAACTTTTTCAGTTATTGCGGGTTATATAATGTGGTTAAAATTCAAGTGACCTGTTACTTTTGTGAGCAAATGAGCAATGCATAAAAAAAAAAATCACATTTATACATTTCACTGTTTATTTTACCATAACAGCTGAAACAAATAAAAGGGTACAAAATAAAGGCAAACAGCAATTTTTTTTAAAGCCACCAGTAAACATGCTTTGTCAGCTAATGAAATTTATCAATCAAAGTTGATTATACTAATTAACTATGGTAAATAAGTCAAGGTACAGAACCTTTTTTTTTTTTGAAGCAAAGGCCCTTGGGTAAAATTTACAGAAAGGTTACTTCTTTCCATTTAGATGATATAATGAAATAAAAGAAATACAAAAGTAAAAACCATCTGAATAACTGCACCAATTCTGGTACATGATTTCATTTACATCATTATGAAATGCGAGCTTTGCTTTTGGTATTTTCTCAGTCACATAGTCAATTAGATAGAACAGTATCTTGTGGAACTGTTTAGTTGTTGGTGCTATTAATATGGATCCGAATCTGCTATTATTTTGAGGAAAATGAGGGTCCTACTATTCAACTATAGACCGTCAGATTAAAACGGACGGACAAATTTGACTGGAGATAGATTTTTTGTTTAATCTGATCCGTTGATTGAGAAAAGTAGGGTCTTATTTATTTATTTTTTTTTGAAAAGTAGGTGATCTCAATCCTATTAATATATGAAAGAAAAATAGTCCAATATTAAAGACAAAGGGCAAAATCAGAATAAAATCAGTGTTTCTTGCACAATTTTTTACTTATATTACTAGAATGGTAAATAAGAAATCAACATTAGAGCTGAAGGGTAACTAAGATAAACATAACTTTGTAAGAGTAAACAAGACATGAAAAAGTTTTTGAAGGGTAAAAAAAGTATTCCTTAGTTAATTGGGAATTGCTACAGTACATTGTTTTTTAACAGAGAAAATATTAGAAACTATTTGAACCGTATGATGAATGAAGGTTTTGAGAGTTAAGTTTATAATAAAGGATAGTTTGTCAAAAAAAGTAAGAATGTGAAATTTATGTGTAAGATGTGAACTTATTTAATTAGTTCTATGGCAGATTAATAGAATTAATCAATTTTTCCAAATTTAAATTGATGCAAAGCCTAATCATCCTTCGCCAGTAAAAAAAATTCTAACCTGCTGCTGCATACTTGGCTACAGCATTAATCTGGACCATCCGATTAGATTCGGGCGTCTCATAGTTAATTATATGATTCAGAGAAGCTTTTGTATTATAAAATCAGATCCGTTCAAATTTAATCCAACGATCCAGATTAACGAATGCATAAAGCATCTATAAAAAATGAGTGCAGAGGATATCGTTGAGGTGAAAAGGTGGCCATGTCATATCATGTCATGTCATGTTCTAATTAAGAAGTTTAGAAGACAAGATGATACCTAATTGCATTGCATTAATTGGAGCCCATGATGTAACTGCAGCATGTGTTATTAACTAGAATGTTTCCATAAATTTTGATGGGCCAGTGCTAGCCCAATAAATCTTTATGGACACATGATGTATCTAATCTAAGCATATTGAGTACATAAGTAATGAGTTGGGTTAGAATATTTTGTAAAGCACGATTTAAGCGGTATTTTACATAATCACATTCATAACTCGAATTTCAGAGTCAAAATTATCGAATGAAATCATTGAAGATTATTTTCATATTGATATTGAAATCTACTTGAAAGTCCAATTTTACATTTTCTAAAATACTTTTACTATTTTTTGGAGAAGCGAAAAATCCTTCGTATTGGATTGATCCAAAAATCATTAGATTAACTAAGTTTTCACTCTTAAAGAATATAATAAAAAAAAAAATATAAAACTCAGTACTCTTAAAGAATATAATAAAAAAATATAAAACTCAGTCTCCAAGATGATTTCAATATGAAGATCTCATTCAACGGTTTGAATTTATCATTGAACTTTGAAATTAGAGATATGAAGGCAAAATACCGTCTGACTGGTGCTTTGTGAAATACTATATCCTCACTCTTTAAAAAATAATTAAGTATAATTTTGTGTTAAGAATATAAGAGACCGTGGTGTTTCTAGAAGTATCTTAGTTTTACTCGTATAGAAACATATATATAGTTAGACTAAAATACTTTTCAAAGTACGATTCAAACGGTATTTTGTAATATTCATATTTCAAAGTGTAGAGTTCAAATTGCCGATGCAAACTGCTGAACATAATCTACTTAGTCATTCAGTTATATATTTTATGAACTTTTACTATGTTTGAGGGAGAATAAAATTCGTTAATCTAATGATTTCTATATCATGCAACATGAATTTAAAGTTTGTTTGTGTGTGGGGTTTCAGACGAAGGAAAAAAAATTTGGAAGCAGAAGTCGAAAGGAAATTGTAATTTGGGGAGAGCGATTAAAGTGCAAACCAGATCTTCTGCCGCGCAGCACAAATACTGTGCGTGCTGCGCGGTAAATCTCAGCTTTTGATTTGCATCGAGATTCGTGCAAGTTAAACTTAATAATATCAGACTCTCTGAATCAAATCTAAGTTGTTCGTAGCCTACAACGCAGAAAATCATGAACGTCCGTTAGTGCTGCGCGGCTGAGAATCCGCTTCCATTAAAGTGAGGGCCAGGATGCAAAAGCTGACTTGACTGAAGAGGAAGACACAAGTTTTGCAATTAAGGCCCCACCATTTTATATATTAATTTCATGCAGATTCAATGGATCGCCAATCATTCTTTGGTTTCTATAATTCTATGTAATTATTATTACGATTAGATGCTTTGGATGAAACTATATCTACGCGTGTCACATTCTTAATTTGTCTTTCAGAAATCAAAATAACATCAATAATTAACTCTGATTGAAAACTGAGATAACATATATAGTTCTTCAGTTGTGAAGTAACAAACTAAAAGCAAGCGTGCATGATCAGGAAATGCAAAATAAAGCTAATTAGATGCAAGCATATATATATCTATATCACAATCATCATCATCATCATCATCATCATCATCATTATTATTATTATCTACTAATCACGGCCATACAAACTCTCACGCATGCAACAGCAGCATGCACCAAACTAGCAAATATATATATATAGAAAGAGTAAAACTATGGTGCTCCTAAGAGCACGCACAGTCCATGAAGATACAAATTATGTAAGGTGTGCATAGACCATGCATGCAACACATAAAGATACATATATCATTAACTAATTATATATAATGTCTTAATTCTCCGGCTCTGCAGGTAATTTTATTCAGTGCACCCTGCAAGTTAATTTAGAGCAAACAAATTAGAAAAATCAATAATTAATATGATTGTCACTAATATCTTTATAATTGATTATTTGCAAATCTATCACCTTTTCACACTTATCAATTACTCAATTAATTTATCGATTATACATGGTAAGTTATCTTTTTCTTTTCTTTTCAAGAAAAATGAAACTCAATTATATTATTTTTGAAAGGTAATTACAGTGGAAATTTTGATAATCATGATGAGCAAATTTATTGAATTGTTTGTAGTTTTTTAAGATAATGAGAAATGCATTAGTTGGTCAACATGCATGCATGATATATGTACATACTTAGAGCAGTCAGTGGAGGAGCTGATGGCATACGGCACACTGACGCCGCACTTCCCGGGGAGGCCAGCAGCAGCACCGGAATTGATGCTGGTTGATCGGGCAAAGTTTTTGAGGCAGTTGCAGACTGCCTGGCGATCAGTACTGGTCGACGCCATGCTATTCAGGCTCCTGACACCGCTGCAACATGCCGCAGGGGGGCTGCCCTGGCCGCTCTTTGCATACGACATGCACTGGGACAGCGAAGACGCCACCTGGCCGCATGAGACTGCTGCATTTGCAGGGTGCAGCGTGGTAAGAAGAACGATGGCGATGGTCATAACAGCAATTGCACGGATGTCGAAGCCGGCCATTGTTTTGCTTATATGATTGAGTTAGCTTTGCAGAGGCAATTAATCTGAGTGTATGTTATATTTGCAAGTGTTGTGATTGAAGAGGTGCATCCATGAGGGTTTATATAGAGTAAGAGTCCAATGACAAGTCTCAATTGGTTGGTTGTATGTCTGTATCAAAGGCTGCTGATTCTGAATTTTCTTCTAGCTAGGAAATAATAATTAATTATTTTTTTAAATTATTTCATATTAATTAATTAAAAAGAATTTTGATAATAGAGAGAACAATCAATTTTCATATCATCGAGTAGACTACCAAATTTCATTATTTTTAAAACTGTCTAGTTATTTTAAAATATTGTTGAAAAAATCATTAATCTAATTATTTGCGGACCAATTATTGATTGTTCACATTTCAAAAAAAATACATGTAAATTATTTTTGTAAAGATATTGCAAAATACCGTGTTCAACAATTTAAATCAGTCATTTGAATTTTAAAATCAAAGCTACAGATGCAAAATACCGGAAGAGATGTGCTTTGCTTTGTAAAATACCACAGCCTAACTCTATATTCATATTTATATTTTCAACCTTTATAAATTTGAAAACTCAATGCAAATAAATTTGGTTTCAGTTCCTAGTCTATCCTATAAACATACACATTTTTTTCCTTGCATGCATTTATGTATATAATACTTGGATTTGTAAAATACGACACATACGGGTCATGATTTCTACAATGAGTAAAATACTGGATGCGAAATAAACATTTATTGTTTGAATGCAGAAAAAAACAGTGTGGTGCATTTTCTGTTTTCTTATTTTATAATTCCCATATCATCAACTAAGAAAAGATATATATGAAATTTTCTATTAGGGGAATGTGCATACCATCTTTGGGAACTGAATATTAATTGCTGTTGGTTCAAGATGTGTTAGGATGGAATTTCTATTTATGTGATTGGAAATTAGAAAATATCTTGCCTGCCATTCAAAAAAAAAATTAGAAAATATCAACAATGCAAACACGTGTGGTAGCTAGTTGAATAAATTAGTAATTACTATATATAATTTATTTTGAGTTGAGTTGCTATTTTGTCTTCCAAAAATCATTTACTTGTTTACCATTAGAGCAATTAGTTAAGTTGGAACTTTGAAAGTAGGATTATTAGTACATAGGGAGCTGATACACATATTTGTGATTTAAAATCAACTATTGATACATATTTACACGATACATGCATAACAACTAAAAAAACATGCATAATAAATCTAATAAGATGCATAAAAACCGAACAAAGTGACTCGATACCACTATTTGATATACATTGGGTGGATTCGATATCTAGTTATCATAAATATTATTAGATTTATTATGCATAATATGTCATATCATGCATGTACTTAGATGCACATAACAAAAACAAAAAAAATACTCTACAATATTTAGTTAACTTGCATGATAAAGTTTTTTGGTGTTTGTGTATTAAGAGATTTATTATACATAATATCTCAGTTATCATGCATGATAACAAAAATAACACTGCAATATTTATTTAACATGCATAATATTTATTTTTATTTTTATGTATATTAAGAGATTTATTATGAATAATATTTCAGTTAATATGCATGTACTTTGATGCACCATAACAAACAAAAACATGGCAATATTGAGTAATATTGGGTTAAATGCATAATAAAAATAATCAATTTTTATTGATACTAGAAATTGCATTGCGACGTACCGTCACTTCTTGGCTTTTTTTTTAAGAAAAATATTTTGTATTAGAAAAATAAACAGTACAATTATATTAACTTCAATCTTTTTGTTACATAACATTATTTCGCTGAAATTAAAGATATAATAAGAAATATCATACATTTTTCTTATGTTTTTCGAAAGCATGATGATTTACATGAAATGAGGAAGGTGTGAACATTAATGGCATGAAATTAATGTTACAAATGATTTATATTGAAATTAATGACGTGCCGTGTGTCCGATAATCTGGACACACGTATAGTACAAGTTGAATAGCAAAATAAAGTGTTGAAGTGTCAGAATAATTGGACACGCCAACACTTAGCAAGCTTTATATATAGTATTGAAATTAAGAAATTTGTTATTCATGCATGTCAATTATTGATGTATAGTTCTTTCAGTTATCATGCAGAAATATTTAATCAAGTGTTATTCTAACTTTGTTCGATTTTTATGAATGTTATTAAATTTGTTATGAATATTATTTTAGTTGTTATGCATCTTGCTTATATTATAGTGTAGTGTAAATCTATATCAACATTTGATATCGATTTACGGGTCGCGAGAACATTTTTCCTAGCATATCTTACCTTATTATATTTTTTTTTTCACACGCTCTTACACAATTTTCATTGCCATGCTTCATAACTCCGGCTAGTTGTGAATAGTGGCGGATCCAGAGGTTCAGTTAAGCTTGAGCACTAAGTTTGAGATCAAGCCCAGACACAAATACACTAATATTCACTAAAATATCATTAAAAGACTATTTTTCACTACAAAAAAAATACACTAAATATCGCGTTTTTTGAAAATCAAGTCCGGACACTTGTCAAGGCTTGTCCTAAGATGGATCCGCCACTGGTTGTGAATCACATGTTTATGTGGAAGATTTGAAGTTAAAGAGTAACGTTTTCCGTGTGAAAATTGTAAATTTGAAATTCGATAATATGAACTTGTAATGAGAGACTTTAAATTAAAATTTAATTATATTAGAATAACAAACATTCAACATTATATCTCAAAAAATCTTAAAATCATGCACATTCAAGTTTCGCATGAGACATAGAAATAATCATAAATTCTGATACCAACATCTAAACATGAACACATACGTTTATATAGGAAAAAAATGAGTGAGACTCGTATGGACAAAAAAACTAAACATGAATCGATTATGAGCATTGTATTGATTGTCATCAATAATTATGCAATAAAATTGATTTTGTACCAATAATAACGCAATCAAGTTAATTTTGATCTGTAGCATAATTAACAAAAAAAATTATGTAGGAGTTGATTTTATAGAGAAAATAAATTTTTATGATTTGTAATTAACTCATCAGATTGTGCAAACTTTATGGAAACACTCAACAGGATGTGAAGCAATTCTTCTGCCGCGCAGCAAGAATGAACGGTTCAGATTTTTTCAATTGTAGACTATGGATGGCCCAGACTTGATTTCGGAGGTCTGGTATTACAAAATTTAGCTCGCACAAATCTCGATGCAATTCAAATGTTAAAATTTGTTGCACAGCACGCACAATATTTTTACTGCACGGTAGAAGATCTCATTCCGAATGTGAAGTGCTTTTAGTTTAGTGGGGTATGCATAATGCATATACTTGTGGAGAGGCGAGTCAAATCACCAAATAATGGTGCCATGACGAATTGACTGATAACTAATTCCTAACAATTTAATTTTATATGATTCAATTAATTATAATTTTTCATATTATGTTCAGGCTAAATGCATAATTAATTCGCAACTTCCAACAACCGACACTATCCTAGCTATACATGGTGAAGGTACGTGTGTATAATTTTTCTCTTATCCTAAAAAAATAAGAATGATATTTTTAATGCGTTCAGAAATTCAGATCGAACAAAAAAATTATTTACATGTAAACATTGCATTGATACTATTGTGTAAATTAACTAGCACCTAGTTACATATTTATTTTCAAAAAAAATTAAGAAAAATCCCAATAAATTGGTTTTGTTACTCCATCGTTATATGATTGGAGGTTTTTAAAAGAAATGGGGTTTTATATAATTGTAAACAAAGAAGTTTATTTAAACAATTGTTAGTTGATTTTAAATCAAACTAAAATATATGACTTAATTACACAATTGAAAAATAAGATGTAATTGCGTTGCATGCCTATGAAATAGCTAGTGGTAAAGGGAAGAAAATGAAATTAGAAAACAAGAAAAAACAAAAACAAAATGAAGTAGCATTAAATGTTTCTTGAGAGTATAATAAATGTGGTACAGCAGAGAAGATAGCAGATGGGGGTCATTAAATGTTGATCAGGTACCTACTTGTGAGCATTACTGTTAATTAATCAATTGTGTTAGAGCATCTTCATTATTAAAATTATTGGAGTTTCTAATCTGATATGTCAGTTTTTAAATGAGTTTCAGTTTTTTATTTAGCAATTTTTATTTAGAGTTTACAAACTCTTATGTGACTTAATAATTGGCTAAAATTAATCGGTCTTCCACAATTATATTGATAGTATTTGTTGATGTGATAATTAAAAAATTCTATTTTTTCAATTCCAGACATGAAAAATTAGAAAAAAATGAAGTGCCAATTATTTGAGAACTCCAAAATTTCAAAACTAAAGATGCTATTAGAATTTACGAAGTGAGAATGAGAATATGCTATGAATAGTCATAGTTGCGAATGTTTTTTCCATTCTTGCTTCGAATCCGAATCAGCTGCTTGTATTTGAGGTAAGCAAGATTATGTTTGTCTTTATCCGACCGTCACAAATCGATCGATCGTCACGAACGACTGTGATTTGATTTATGAGACAAGTGCTTTAGCTGTTAGATAGTTTTGAACGGTCCAAATCAAAACAAGCAGAGAACAAGAAGATATTATACAAGCAGCGGATTTGATTCCTCTTGCTTCTGCCTCCTTTTCCTGTATTTATCTGTTCAAGCAGAGGGAGATGTTGCAACTGTATTTGGAATATTTCAAGACAATCAAATATTTGAATTATTCTCTACAAATAATTATTGGTCTAAATTGTTAGCATCAATAATTTCGAAAAAGAGAAACCCATATATACAGAAACTCTCACTCTATTGCCCTATTCTCACGGAAGCCTATTGTCTGTAGCGCAACACGCGTTCTGCGTGCTGATGAGCGCTCAGTGACATTCACAAAGGTTTGGAATTGGTGAACACACATCTCGAAATAAGTACAAACGATTCGAATCTTGTCTAGCGTGATGCCGCGCAGCACTAGACTTCGTTCCTATTCTCACAAACAGAATGGTAGTGCTAAACATAAAAGATGCACAGATTCGTGATCGACCTCAACTTTTAATATGCATTCACACTCATGTATAATAATAATAGTATCCATAATATCTAATAATACATAAAATAGAAAAAAATTGAATAGATTTGATATTTTGTTATCATGAATCCGATACCTAATTGTTATGCTATGTCATGAGATTTATTACGTATACTATTATAGTTGTATATCATACACATTCTTAGATGCATGATAACACAAAAAAATACTGCAATATAAATATTAAGTTAACATGCATAATAAAAAAATTGTTTTTATGCATACTAAGAGATTTGTTATTCACACATATCATTTATCGATGTATTATTCTTTCAATTAGTATGCACAAATATTTAATCAAATATTTTTCTAATTTTGTTAGATTTGTATGCATGTTATTAGATTTTTATGCGTATTATTTTAATTATTATGCATGTCGTGTACATTACAATGTGAACATTCATCGATAGTCGATATCGATTTGTGAATCGTCTTACCATTTTGAATTGCGAAAACTCTATGACCATCCTTCAAAATTGTTAGTTTCAAATGTAAAGTAGTGATTTTAAAGAGCAAAAACTTATTTTCATTCTTGTAAATCATCCGCGAAGATAAGTTGTTCAAAATTTTGCTTTTGTAGATAAATTTAGAAAAAAATATATATATGAAAAATCCCCTCGTATATTATCATAAGAAAAGCTTTAATATCGCCTAATTATCATTGGTTATACTGATATCAGTTATTAAAAACGCTCAGTGACATTATAGAAATTTTGTGTAAAACTTAACCCGGATATTTACTCAAAATTCGGTACTAAATGAGTGTAAAAAAACTATTTTGATTTAGAACCAGATTTTTATTAAAATTCAGTGTTAAATGGTTGTTTTAACACCAGATTTATAAAAGCATCCGGTGTTAAAATCTTTATCACATATTGTTACTTAATATCCGGTGTTTAATGACTTCTTTGGTAGTTTAACATCATCCGGTGTTAAATGTTTATAATCGAATTTTTAATCAAACAATTATTAAATATTTTTATTTAGAAAACTTCTCCTCCGACCCAGCGCATTCTTCTTTATATCTCCAGCTTCTCTCTCTCTCTCTCAAAACATTCTCTAACACAGTTGTCATTACTTCTTTGAACCTAGCCTCCCACTCTATTCTCTAAACCTAACCACCATTGATTCTTGCCACTGTCTCTCGCGACTCCGAGTTGACTCCCAGCAGACCTGCCCCATTATTGCTCTGCCTCGTTCAGACGGCCAGACCCGCCCCATTCACTACAAGTTTTCAATTTATTTCTGATCTCTTTTTTTGTTACTATTTTTCTGTTGGAGTTAGTAATCAGATTGAAATCAAGATTAAGTTTGAAATCAAGATTAAGTTTGAAATTAAGATATTAAGGTATTTTTTGTTTCAGCTTTTGTTTTTATTTATAATTTTTATTTAATATTTTGTTTTTGCTTTCAATTACTATGAATATCCCCGTTTACCAATTTGTGTGCGCTTAATTTGTGTGCAAGTAATTAGCGCACTTAACTAATTTCAGTTTAAAGAATTAAGGTGCTTAATTAATTACTACCAAAATAATTAACGTGCTTAAAAGGTTATCATTATGTAATATAATTATTGTTGCAAGTATGTGAAAAACTGACAATTGTACCAATTTCTTGTACATACAAATCATATCTGGTACCATGAGTTGTTTGTCAGAAAAAAAGAATACAAGAATCAAAATTGATGCTAATGTGTTAAATTGTTAATAAATAATTAAATTATTAGAATCTAGGATTTAGAACTTGATAAGAAATTGATGCTTACGGTTTAGGGTTTGATAAGAAATGATATAAACTATTATTAATAGTTAAAAATAATTAGAAAATAGTTATTTAGGATTTGAGTTTGATAAGAGTATGCATGAGTGTTTTATTATTCTAGTATAGCATGACACGGTGATATATGATAATCAAAACTATTTTAAAATACTTATGTAGGTGAGACACGACTGATATGATGAAAATTCAACAATAGAAATGTTGATTTCACTCCTATCAATGTACTTGATGAAACTCAGGTGTTTCATCTCAAAGAGAGATCTATTTTTCACCTTAAAAAAAGATGTTATTAATCTACTTTTTCTTTGGCATTTACAGTGAATTATAGAGTACTAATTATTTGTTATTTGTCTAAGAATTTGTATTTAGGTATTTCTCTAGGGATCCCTAGCGAAAGTTATTGGATGGCACAATTTCTAGTACATAGAAAGCACACATGTCATTTGTCCTGAAAGCTTGACAAACTCCATGCCTGCAATCATATGACAAGGCAACACATGCATGAAGATGAATGTTTCTTCTTTGATGCAATTGATATCTTAGTTCAAAAGATGCAATTTAAATTACATCTCCTGTTATATTTTTCATCAGTAAAAATGAACCCCTACACATAACTGAGTCCGAAGTTAGGTATGTCGAATATTGCAAAAGGAGAGTTCAATTTCTTGGTAAGGAATTGATGAACAGGAGATTTGCATTTGTATCATTGTGTTGCGAAGATATCAATTGTATCTTTTGAGCTATTTTTTATACCTTTCTAGTGAGATACTTTATTTGTATTTTTGTTTCTCTTTTCTTCTTTATGTGATCGTAGATTTTAATGTGACATGTTATATGCAATAGACATGTGCTATCTATTATATCTGTAATTTGAAATGTTTGTGAAAGTTTAAATAGCATATTGACTAGTAAATTTGAAGCTAGTCATTTATAAAATATTAAAAATAAATCAAAATCTAAGACAATGATTATTTATTAAATAATTATTGCATTAAACAATATATGTCAATGATTATTTATTATTAATTATTGTTTTGTTTCGAATATTAAATTATTATTTTTTTCGACAAACGGGTTTTTATACTGTGTTTATTTTTTTTTAATTTTCGCCATACTAAAAAAAAGTTTATACTGTGTAAGAAAGGCCTATACATGTCCAACACAAGTTTGTTGTTAAATTATATTTAAAGGTCGAAAAATTTATGACAGCCCGAATCAATGATGAAATAAGTGCTTAGAAATTGAAAGAAGAAAAAAGAAGGCCCAACAACTGTGCACGCTGTTTGTCATATAGACGAAAATACACTAGAAGCTATGTTGCACCGGTGCGGATGTGAGTATCGTATCCGATACGGTGCGGGTGCGAGGATACGTCATTTTTCAAAAAAATTAGAATACGAAAATATATATATAATAATAAAAAAATAACATTATATATTAAAATGTTTTGATTTTTTTTACATTCAACTATCACCATAGATACATGTTATCCAGTATTTTGTTCTAAAATAATAATATATATTGTTACGTAGGTTTTAGAAGTAATTAATATTAATAAAGATACTGCTCTAATTTAGTATATTTTACTGTAAGAATCAAGAGATATAATATCCTAGATGATAAGCCAAGATTATAAGAGCATCTCCATTTGTGAAATTTTTGGAGTTTCTAAATTATTGCCACATCAATTTTTTAGAAATTTAATTTTTTTTAGTTTCTAAACTCTCCATCTCTAAAACTGAAAAGTTAGAGTTTTAAATTGCCACGTCAGTAAATATTATCAATATCATGAGAAACGGATCAATTTTAGCCAATGAGTAAGTCACGTCACAGTTTATAAACTCTAAAGCATAGTTGCTAAATAAGAAACTCTTGAGCAAAATTTTTAAATAAGAAACTCATCTACATTCCTGAAACTCATTTAGAAACTGCCACGTCATATTAGAAACTCCAAGAGTTTCAGAGATGGAGATGCTCTAAAGCTCTTCGTTAGCTTTCCAACACATTTTGAATCAGCTTAATCAGAGTTCGGATGAATGACTTATGACCAAAATACTGACCATTGCGCATTGAAAAATATCACAGCCGTATCCTACCATATCATGTGTCGTATCCTACTGTATCCTGCCGTATTTCAATATTAAAATAATATAATACGCCATGTAGAGTATCCGATACACGGTGCGGCATGATAATTTTGAATTATCCGGACAACCTAGACTAGCTAGAAGTGAGAAGAGAAAAGGAGAAACGGGCAAGTTCATATTTGTTTTGTATTATATATATAACGCATTTATTTAGCACTATGTGTTCGAAAAATAATTTTAAGATGTGCATTTTTTATTTTCTGAGGATCACGTTTGCGCATCATTTTAAGCGATTAATGCAATTTTAATAGGGAGTTGATACGTAGATATCAATATTGATACTGACTATCGATACCGATGTTATTATGCACATTTATTTGAATTATTATGTATTTTATTTTTTGTACAGAAATAGATATGCATGTTATTTTTTGTAATGAAATAGTTATGCATGCTATTTGAATTATTATGAACATTATTTTGTTAACATGCATAATAAAAAAATTGGTACAAAAATAACATGAAATAACATACATAATAACTCAAATAATATGCATACTAACTCAACTAAATGTGCATGATAACATCGGTATCGATAGTCGGTATCAATATTGATATTTATGAAACATTATGCAAATAATATTATCTGATAATCTTCCCAGACTTCCCACAGCTCTAGGTTATGATAATTGATTAACTGGAATGCATAACAGTAAAAGCATAGTAAATATTATTTATTAATAACAGGACAATATTAAAGCACAGTCTCAGTGGATATAAAAACACTGGGATGCATTTTATTAAAAATAAGCAGCAAAAAGGAATGCTGGTTAAAACTAAAAAGATTGCTAGCAGTTTTATTTTATTTTGTTTTTCTTGAGGTTGATGATGCGTTGCGTTGTAGTTCCCATTGGTTCAGGCCATCTCCTCCTGAGCCTTGTCTCTGTGCTTAATTAATTAGTGCACCCTGCATGCAATTTAATTATGAGAAATGCAAACATTAATTTAATCAATTAGTCTCTGCTGTCTAATTAGTAATTCCAGATGAAATTAAACTTTTGAAAGCTGTGAGCATTTAATTAATTAGCTTACTGAGAGCAGTCGGTGGAGGTGCTGATGGGATAGGGTACGTCGACACCGCACTTGGCGGGAAGGGTAGCGATGGCATCGGCATTGAGGTTATTTTGTTGTGCAATGTTCTTGAGGCAGTTGCATGCCGCCTGGCGGTCAGTCTCTGTCGTGGCCTCTGAATTGAGCGTCCTCACGCCGTTGCAGCACTGGACAGAGGGTTCGCCGCGGCCGCTGCGCGCATACGACAGGCATGGGCTGACGTCAGACGTCACTTCGTTGCATGTAATTGCTGCATTTGCAGTCAAGAAGAGGAAGATGGCAAAGGTTGCTGCAGCAATGGCAGGGATGTGAAAGCTGGCCGTGGTCATGATACTCTGATAGTTAGTACTTGAAGTATGTATATGAATGAATCTTAGTTAGTTTGTGATCGGTGCATATATGCATGAATATATATAGAGAGAGATATATGATAGAGTGTTTTGTGGAACATCAAACTGCTCGTGTTTCACAATCGTATTTTCAATTTTAAAGTTTAAACACCCGATTCAAATTGTTGAACATTATCTATGTATTAAAATCTATTTGAAAATTGAATTTTACATTTTTTTTGCTATTTTTAAGAAAGGTGGAAAAATTATTTATATTATTGATCCAAAAACCGTTTGATCAGCTACTTTTCTATCTCTTTAAAAAGCAGTAAAAAATGTAAAATTAAACCTCCAAGTAGATTTTGTAGATTATGTTCAACGGTTCAGATCGATCGTTGAAATTCTAAAATTGGAGATACATATGTGGAGCACGAGCGATTTGATGCTTCATAGACAATGGATCACCCTAGTCTATCTATATATATACGGTGATATGCATAGTTAGCGAGCATTCATGTTATATGTTTTTTCTTCGTTTTATTGATTTAATTAACACCAATTCAAGTTGCCCAATAAATTCTTCATATTGAAATCTAGTAGTAAATCAAATTTCATGATTTAGAGCTTTCTAACTATTTTTAAATATTTTGTAAAAATATTCCTGCTTAATATTAAAAAATGACCTCTTCAGAACTATTTTTAAAAAATATTTAAAAAGCAGCTAGAAAGCTCTAAAACTCACAAAATTTTATTTCCTACTAGATTTCGATATGAAGAATATATTGGGCTACTAAAATTGAGCAATCCAACGAAAAAAATGCATAGCATGAATGCTCACTAACTATGCATATCCCCGTAGCCGAATTCAATATATATATATATATATATATATGAGCATGGCTAAAATAATATGCATAGTTACCACATTTTGTACTATGCATATAGATATAGGTCATTAAATTGAGATTTAAGTTGCTCAATAAATTCTTCATATGAAAATATTGTAGGAAATCAAATTTTGTGATTTTTAGAGCTTTCTAGCTATTTTTTAAAAACAGTCCAGATTTAATACTACAAAAGTGCCAATTCTGGACTGTTTTTAAAAAATAGCAAGAAAGCTCTAAAAATCACGAAATTTTATTTCCTACAAGATTTTGATATGAAGAATTTATTGAGCAACTTAAATATCAATTTAATGACCAAATTAAATACAAATGGGCGCATAGTACGTTATGTGGTGTACTATGCATATTATTTTAGCCATGCTCTATATATATATATATATATATATATATATATATATATAGTTGTGCATATACTTTGGAGTCGTATCTCGAGATATAAGATGCAAATGACCGATTCGAACCGTTGAAATTTTTTCCAAATTAATATTTACTTGGACATCAAATTTTATTTCCTACTAGATTTCGATATGAAGAATATATTCGGCTACTAAAATTGAGCAATCCAACGAAAAAATGCATAGCATGAATGCTCACTAACTATGCATATCCCCGTAGCCGAATTCAATATATATATATATATATATATATATATATATGAGCATGGCTAAAATAATATGCATAGTTACCACATTTTGTACTATGCATATAGATATAGGTCATTAAATTGAGATTTAAGTTGCTCAATAAATTCTTCATATGAAAATATTGTAGGAAATCAAATTTCGTGATTTTTAGAGCTTTCTAGCTATTTTTTAAAAACAGTCCAGATTTAATACTACAAAAGTGCCATTTCTGGACTGTTTTTAAAAAATAGCAAGAAAGCTCTAAAAATCACGAAATTTTATTTCCTACAAGATTTTGATATGAAGAATTTATTGAGCAACTTAAATATCAATTTAATGACCAAATTAAATACAAATGGGCGCATAGTACGTTATGTGGTGTACTATGCATATTATTTTAGCCATGCTCTATATATATATATATATATATATAGTTGTGCATATACTTTGGAGTCGTATCTCGGGATATAAGATGCAAATGACCGATTCGAACCGTTGAAATTTTTTCCAAATTAATATTTACTTGGACATCAAATTTAATATTTTTTTACTATTTATCGGATGATTTCAAAAAATCCTTAATATTATGCTTAATATAATAGATAACCAAATTTAAGGAACTTTCCGTCCATCAGATTAAATAATAAAAAAAATAAAAAATGTGAAATTTAATCTCCAAGCAAATAAAATTTAAGAAACTTCCTCTCCCATTAGATGAAATACAGAATATTTTTAACAGTTATGATCAAATATTTCTACTTTGTATATATCTTGAAATAGGACTCTAAACTGTATGAAAATTTCTACTTTATAAATATTTTAGTTGTTTGACAAGTGCATATTTTGTGTATATGATTTATTGTGGTTAAAAGATGTAGATGTCGATGTGGATATTTTTTGTTTATGATGTCAGCCGTACTGTCACAGCCTCGGCATTTTAACTAGCATGTGACGAGACGCAAGTGCAAACAAATTATGTAAAATAGATGTAGCTACGTAATAACACAACATAACAATCGAAGAAGAAGAGAGAAAAAATATATTAAAATTATGAAAAATCAGACGAATGGTGAAAAATCACAACCTACTACTTGTCGACAAAATTAAGTTATATAATGCAAAATATATAATACATTTGAATGAAAGTTAGCTGAGGCAACACAGATTGAGCCCAAATGCTAGAAAAAAGAAATTAAATATCTATAAAAAAAAAGGCATTGGAAATGAAAATTTTACTTTTCAATAATTAAGAACAGTGAGAGCAGCATGTTTTATCTTAATGAAATCGGATATCATGTTAGTTGATATAAGACTAAAGTTAAAAGAATAAGATCCATGTCAAAAAAAGCAATAGTATCAATATACGTAATTTTAATTGTATTTTTTATTTTGTATTCATTGTTTGTAATTTTTATTTACTTGAAATGAATTTGGGGCTTTATGTGTATACAATATACACAATTAATGTTCCGTATAAAAAGATGCCAATTCCAAATTTATTTATTCTTTTGTAGAAATTAGGATCTTTTTATTTATTTCTGCCTGACGTCAAAATGGTTACAAATGTGATGCCAAAAAATATAAAATTTAAATGTGAAGAAATTTTAAAAAGCAGCGCAAGTGAGGCAGTTTCAAATTACGTCAAGCTCTCTCTCTCTGCTTGAAAGTGTGACAGTGATAAGCTTAAGGTTTATTAATAATTAAGTAATACAGTTAAGTTTTATTTAGTAAATCATAAGATATTTATGAGAGAGGTTTGAAAGTTATTTTTAGAAAGGTTTTTAAAATCTATTTTCTAACATAAAAAAAAGCATACTGATACAAAACAGAAGAGAACAGTACAGTACAGTACAGTACAGTACGGATGAACAGAAGAGAGCAGATTAGCATGTGAGGAATATTTAATGATTTATGTACGGCTCAGATTTACAAATTTATTTTGCAGCAACTCCGGTACGATGGGAAGTTGTGACTACTTAATATATATGACCAATTCAATTCAATTCAATTACCACACGTGCATGTTCTAAAAAACGCGTATTTACGAAACATAGTTCGATTAACTACACTACATTTTTTTTTCTCATGTAAATATGCGACTAGGTAGGAATTTAAAAACGGAGCGAATTGAAATAGGTCGGGTCAAATCTGTATATGTCAATAAATTTGTCGGGTCGGATTTTGACGGGTCAAAAAATTTAAGTCGGACGCAATTCATCTAAGTTACATGTGTTAGCAATCCTACGTGTTCGGGCCGGGTTGGATTGGTCAGATTTTTTATTTTTTTTATTTTTTGGAATTTATTTATTTTTTTAATTTAATGGCCCGGGTTTGGCCGGGTAATTCTCGGGTTTGCACGGGTTTGCATGGATTTTGCACGAGATTGCACGAGTTTTGCGTGGGTTTGGGTGGGTTTGAATGGGTTTGGACGAGTTTGCATGGGTCTTGCACGTGTTAATAGCGGATTTATGGCGGCTTAATGACGGATTAGACTAGTCGGTACGGGTCAGACAGGTCTTTCTTTTGCCGAGTTTAACATGATTTTTTTCCAACAAGGTCGACTGCTATTAGTCTTTGGCCCCTATTTTTTTTGGACGGATTCGCACTGATTTGCCCTTGGGTATGGCCGGGTCGGGTCGCTACCTTAGGTTTCTCGGGTTAGGTCGGACCCATCCGAATTTTGATGATTATTAATTCATGTCTAAATAATAAAGAGTAAGGTTATTGTACTTACGTAAGCACGGTGATCTACTTTGCTTACGATCATATTCAGAATTTTAAAATGCAAATGACCGATCCGAATCGTTGAAATATTGTTCATACTAAAATCTACATAGTAATAAAAAAATTTAATTTATAAATTTTTACTATTTAATCGGATGTGTGGAAAATTTATTAATCCAACCATTTACATTCCTCTCAAATTTAATGAAACTTCCACTCATATTATAAAATAGTAAAAATTATAAAAATGAAACTTTTTTGTTCATAAATAGTTCTTAATTTGAACAACATTTTGAACGATTCAAATCGAAAATTTGCTTTTTAAATCTCGTAATAACGATAAAATCTCGTACTTACATAAATTGCCATAATCTAACACAATAATAATAAATTATAGACGAACGGTTAACCATTAACCATCATTTTCATTATGAATTTGCTTCACTTTGTCTAACTTTTTTAATTATCCAAAAAGGCTTTGTTGAGAGTTCCAGATGTAAATTACAAAAAAAAAAAAAAAAATGTTCAGGTTTGTTTAAAAGACCGCAAGGATTTTGTGGTGTGAGGAGGTGAGGCCCAAATTTGTCTCTGAATTGAAAATCATCGCTTTTGAGAGAAGAGCCCAGACTACTCTTATTATTTACTTCCGTTTAACTTGTCTAACGATTATATAAAATTGACAAATAAGTATTGTCGGAAAGAAAATTATAATTTAATATTCGTGATAAGACAACGTTTATTTACTAAATAATCATTGTCATAGAGATTTTAAGACGACAATTATTTATCAAATAAATGTTGTCATAGATATCTATTTTTAAACGTATTATAAATGATGGTTAGTTTCAAATTTGCTAGCCAATATATATCATTAAACCGATTATATCATTTCAGAGAATTTTTATTAATCATATAACATGATATACAAAAACTATCTCATTATAAAAATTGTTTCCTTAAACTTATTATACCATTAAGAAGGGGAAAAAACAAAATAGAAATAACACACACAACTAGAAAAAAAAAACTAAAAGAGCTATAACTAGCACAAAATTTATTGCAGTTTTTCTTGGATCTTTCTTCCCTTCAAATGTCAACTTTACTTAGTGCAACCCAAAGTTCCACAACCAAGGCTACACGAGCTGTAACTATATAGTTATAGCTAATGTGACCTTGGTAGCTGAACTTTTTGGTTCCTTCCCTCAAGAAGTGCCAGCATTATTGCGGACAGAACGAGATCTGTTTGCAATAAAGCTAACACTTCTGAATAGAAGGAATTGGATACAGATTTCTCAAGTTTCAAACAAAGACATAACTTAAAAAGATGCATTGATTATCTTAGAAACCAAAGATTTATAACGATACAAATGCGGAATCTCCTCTTGAGTATTTTGTCAAAAAATTTAACCACTATCGGTGGTACTTGATGTCTTGAATGCTATGGATGGAATGACCTTGGATGCATCAGGTATCTTTGCATCAAAGGCCATCGAGGAACTTGTTGGGTGTATCATATGTGGTCAATCACGGGCGAAACCCGATCACCAAGTTAAGGGGAGCCAGTTTGCAAATGTAGTATAATTTAGTGGTATAAGAATGCCAAAATTCAATTTTGATCGAAATTTACAAACTTTAAATCAAAATTTTAACTATAATCTTACCATTTAATCAAATTTGAATAGAAATTTAAAGAAGGGATTTAAATTTTTTGGGCCAGATGGGGGCCAGGGCCTCCAACCCATCACAACGGATCTTCAACCCTTTACAACGGGGTGCATGACGTTACAATGGGTTCTCAAGGAGAAGAGTTCAAAAGTCAGTGTAGAAGAAGGAATTGGTCGATGCTTACGTCACAATAACGCAAGCAAATCCGTTACAACGGATTGCCAACACGTCATAACGGATTTCTCATCCGTCACAACAGGTTTCTGATGAAATGGGCTAGAAGTCAGTCAAAGAAACATACAAGGGAAAAACTGGAAAAGTGCCAACCCGTCATAACGGGTTCAATAACGGATTTCCCAATTTTGTAATGGAAGCAGTACTGATCAAGATTTAAAGAAGTTCTATGGCTATAAAAACTTGGTACCTATGTTCCAGCAGAAAAAAAAACAACCTCTCAAGTTTACAAGCACTTACAAAGCACCAAAAAGAGCATTGAGGCATTCTCCTTCCAGCATTCAAATTAACTGAGAGAGTGTTTAGGATATTTATTCTCTAATTGTCTATTCGTGATAACTTTTAGTTGTTTTGTTTGGTGAACTACAATGTGTTGTCAAGTAGTTCATCATTGTCTTGTATTGTGTTGTCGATCAAGACTTTTATCTTTGTAGAGTAGTGTAGCTCTTTGCAAATGTTTGGAGTCTTTTGAATAAGCTCACTTGTTGTAAAATATTTGTTTTAGTAGAATCGGTCTCGAAAGATATTTTGGTCTGAGGGTCATGTGGAGTAGGCATAATTTATTTGTAGACCGAATCACGTTACATAGCATATTATCTTCCTTTCTTGCTCTTACTCTCTTTATTCTTGCTTGAATTGTTTAGAATTGCATCATTACGTGCTTATTTGACTTAACTAGATGATTAAAGTTTAAAAATTATATTTGAAATTATTAAACAATTCTGCAATCGTTTTAGATTTTTATCCTTTTGCTCAAAATAACAATATTAATGTAGTATAATGTTTGAACTCTCCATTATAAAAATTTCTGCCTCCGCCTATCCCTACAATTTTTATATACAATCACGTTACTCTTAATTTTAGTATTAATAAAATACTTGGATAAAATAACAAATTATGACGGAAAAGGATCAAGTCAGAATTATTGAATAAAACTGCTTCTGTCAAGCTGCATAAACTAGTTTAAAGCATAATTAACGATATTAATTATTAACTTATTTATTTATTAATAACAACCGACACACTCTCACTGCATTCTGCATATATAACACCAACAAGCGCAACTACATATAAAATTACAAAAATTATATATAATAGCTCATATTAAAAATCTAGAAGGTAGGCAGTACTGCAAAGTGATCCTCATGTAAATATCTCTCTCCTACCCTTCTCTCTGATAATCTGCTAAATTAGTGCACCCTGCAATTTACCAGCAACAAGTGAAATATATAATTTCTCAAGATTAAAAAAATTCGAAGAGATCTGTAGATAGATAAAAAAAATACCCTTCCTGAGTTCCTGTAATATTATTAATTTACCCAATTAGAAATGAATAGATATGCACAGATCGATACTACCAATTGACTAATTGAGTAACAGTTAATATTGTTTGCATTTCTTTATTGGGCTTATTATGAACTCTGGTAAAACCAAATTTTATTTATAATATATGCGCCAGTAATATGGATGGATATATATGCCAACAAATATCAAGCAATCGTTGCGCACGGCTTTGAACTCAAATTGGTTCAAAGTCTGTGAGAGCAATTCGATTGCATCAAGATTCGTGCTCTTGAAGTAATTTTAATTATTTTTTCGATCAGAAATGCGAATTTTGATGCAATCGGAAGACTGAAAAATGCTTTGAACCCAAATTTGAGTTCAAAGTCGTGCAGACCTATCCTGCTCTTGCAATCGTTGCACTGCACGTACTTGGAACAGTCAGTGGAGGTGCTGATGGCATAGGGCACCCTAACCCCGCACTTCCTCGGGAGGGTGGCGGCAGCACCGGCATTAATGTTGGTTCCCTTGGCAAGGTTCTTGAGACAGTTGCACACAGCTTGGCGATCTGCACCGGTTGACGCCATCGAGTTCAGGCTCTTGACACCACTGCAGCACTGTGCGGGAGGGTTGCCCTGGCCAGTGCGGGCATATGACATGCACTGAGCGAGGGCTGACGCCACCTGACCACAAGTAACTGCTGCATTAGCAGAGTGAGGTGCCGTCAGGATGAGGATGGCGATGGTTACGGCAGCAACGGAAGGGATGTTCATGGTAGCTGCCATGGATTTGGTTCTTGCTGTGAGTTGAGGGGCTTCAAAGGCTGCATTTGGAGGGTTTATATATAGCTAGGGCTTAGGAAGCTTGCAAGCACTAATTATTCTTCTTTTTTTCTACGAGTGTGAACGGTGAGGCAATAATTAATACTGGTTAATTTCTTTTTCTTGTGCTGTGTGTGTGTGTGGAACTGTGGATAAAACTACAATAGCTAGATGATAATAATAATAAAGTAGAGCAATGTAATAATAATAAAGTAGAGCAATGTGGACTGAAACTTTAAATTTCTTATAACTTTAATCCCTAATATATAGAATGTTACATTATGTTTTATAAATTATAATTTCAGTAAATTAAATGAGAGATTATGCGACACGAGTTTAAAAAAATACTACTACAAAAAAAACTTTAACAACCTTTTTTAAATCACATATAGCTTTAAAATCGAATTTTAATTAACTTGAGTGTTAAAAATCACCAAAAAAATTCAGATTTAGACATTTAAAACCGGAGTTTATAAACATATCAATTTAAAAATACCTTTAACAACGAATCAGTGTTAAAGATAACTTTTAAAATCGGATCTTAGTAAAAAGCCGGTGTTAAAGATCTTTTAACACGAGCTTTTTTATCAAGGTCCGGTTTTAAAAGTTATCTTTAACATCGGCCTTTAACTAATGTCCGGTTTTAAAAGCAAGAGGTATATTTAACATCGAACTTTTACTAAGGTCCGATTTTAAAGTGGTTGGGTTTTTAAAAACGATCTTTTACTAATGTCTGACTTTAAAGGTAACACACGGATCGCTCCTATTTTCTTAGATTTGCGTCTATTCTAACCAATCCAACCTCAAAAATCACTCCAAAAAATCTCACGGATCCCTCTCATCTCTCTTTATATAAGTCTCTACATCTTTGCTCTTTCTCTCTCTCATATGATCTCTTTAGTTTTTTTTCTCATTTCTCTCAATCTCTCAACAAATCAAATCGAAAATATTTAAATTTAGAGGAAATATCAAGCTTTTTAATTCTATCTCTATATCTGAATTTGAAGAAAACATAAAGCAAATATAATAATTACATTATTTTTTATAAATTATATTACAATAAACTAAATTTGAGAGATTATGAGAAGGTTTTAAATAAATTACATTATATTTTCTAAATAGTGTGCAAATAAGTTAGAGAAGACTTGAGATGTGAGATAATGCTGCTCTTAATCGAGGATTATAAATGTAATTTTCTAATATACATGAAGTATGAATAGTCAATAGGATATATTTATCCATCTCATTTTTTTATGAGACTAGTGATATATCTGGGCCCCTTGATTCTGTCATAATTATTATGCATGCATTTGTGATTATGCGATGATCACATATAAATGATTATGCGCTGAGAATCAAGAAAATAATTAATGATCAAAGATGACGCATTCCTACGCTTGATGTTAATTCATGGAAATTACGTGACAAAGGAATTAATAAAAAAAAATTAAAGTATCAAGATTTGTCTATATTTGATATGATGATCATAATGCATTGCTAAATGTTAATTATGATCTATAAATTAATGTTTATTAATTTATTATTAATCATGACATGAGTCCTACTGAATCGCTCTTATTGACAAGTTGAAGCATAGAACAATTAATTAATTAAGCGAGATATAATTAATTAAATTAAATTTGAATTGGATCAATTTGAATGAGACTCAAATTATGAATGACATGTTATTGAGCTCAAGGTGAGTTCAAGCCCATTAAATTTCAGCTATTAAGAGAATGTCTATTTTTTTTTTAAAAATCTTTAGAAGAAAATTTATTTTAGAAATAAATAAACTATCTGCTCTTAAAATAAATAATTCCTAAATTATTTTCATTTTTTTTTCGCAAAACTACCCAGTTGCATATAAATATATGCGATATATTTTTGTGCGTCTCTCTCACTCATTCCATCCAAAAACCTCTCCCATTTTCTATTTTTCCTTTATTTTTCGGAAAACCGCAAGGGAAAAGGAAGAATAATCCAAATTCAAAAGAGAATTTGTTCTCTTCCATACGTTGAGGCAAAAAGAGAGTTAGGTTCTTGTTCTAAGTATAGCACCATCGTTTCGACACGTCAAGGAGTGTATGTGATAGATATTTTACACTTGAAAAGCTTTCGTGAGACGAGACGAGAACCGACATACTTGCAGTTGATTTGTGAAGATGCGAGCAACATCTACGCAAAGGAAGCGCTTGGTTACGATACAAAGGTACAAAATTCACAAATCTTTGTTAGATTCAAATTTTGTACGCATAATTTTTTTAGATTTAAATTGGATTGCATGAAAAATTTTAAAATTACGCATCACATGCAAATAACAAAAATCCTATACTAGTTGCCTCCATAACTCTTGCTGTTCTGATCTGCTAGAGCTGTAAGCTAGTGGTGTGAAGGTTATCAATTTTACATATCACACACACCTATTGTTTCTTCTGTCTCTCGTCGACGCATTGGGCATGAGAATGATTGAATCTGCCAGATCATCCAAGTCCACCATCGATCTCGTATTTTTCTCCTCTCGCCAATTAGCCTTGTCATGCTTTTCTTCTCTCGCTGCGTCGTCTGCATCATCTTCTTTAAGATAACTTTTTATTTCGTTATTTTGATATTTCTTATAATAGTCAGAAGAATTTATTGCTGCAAGGACTGAAAATATGGTGTTTATTATGCAAAAAGTTATCATCATGAAAAATAGTTATTGTTGTAAGTATGTGACATATGTACCAGTATTTTGTACATACAAGATCAGGTATCATGAGATGCGTGACAAGAAAAAAATAATACAAGGATCAAAATTGATGTTAAGTTGTTAAATTGTTAAGAAATAGTTCAATTGTTTGCAATTAGAGTTTATAGTTTGATAAGAAACTGATGCCTAGGATTTAGTGTTTGACGATAAATTGATACATAGGATTCAGAGTTTGATAAGAAATAGTTAAATTGTAAATAATAGTTGTGCTTAAGTTAAATTGTTAAATTATCGTGCAAGTATAGCATGGCATGATGATATATGCTAATTAAAATTATGTTACGTCACTTTTTTAGGTGAATCACGACTGATATGGTGAAAATCCAACAATAGAAATGTTGATTCACCACTATCATGACACTTGATGAAACTCAAGTGTTTCATCTTGAAGAGAGAGATTGGTTTTCACCCTAACAAAAGAGGTTATTTAATATACTTTTCAATTTGCATTTACTGTGAATGTACTAATAATTTGTTATTTGTTTAAGAATTTGTATTTCTATGTATATGTATGGATTTCTTGTTAGAGGTATTGCATAACAAGGTTCCTAGGTAGAAAGCATATGTGTCACTTGTGATAAATAAAAAATGAGTGCAAATAAAACCAATTTGATCAAAACAAATTATATATTCAAAAAGTAGGGTTATCCTCGTTTAAGTTACTGAATCTCGTAGGACTTTTGTTTATAATTTCTCATTTTTCACAAAAAGTTCGAGTTACTGCTATCAAACTTGTTTAATTTGCAGAAAAGAAGAAAACAAAATGATTGGAGCAAGAATCAGAGTTGCAGAGCTAAACATAGCCAACATCCAATCTTCACAGCAGCAACATTTCGAACCGAAGGATTCTTCCTTCAGGTCGCAATGTTAATTTTATCCTCTGTTGGGTACTTAGTCATTACTTCACTCTACAGCAGCGACATTGCGAGCCGAAGGATTTTTCCTTCAGACCGCAAGGTTTTTGTTCTCTGCTAGGTACTTAGTCATTTCTCTCATTTTCTCTGCAACAGCGACATTGTGGGCCGAAGGATTTTTCCTTCAGACCGCAAGGTTTTTGTTCTCTGTTGGGTACTTAGCCATTTCTCTCATTTTCTCTGCAGAAGCGACATTGCGGGCCGAAGAATTTTTCCTTCGGGCCGTAACATTTTGTTTTCCTGCACTACTTAGCATTTTTTCTGCAAACACCATCCTTCAGGCAACAACCTTTACATTGCACCCCGTAATGTCGCCAGTCACCAATGTGACAATTCCAACCCATTAGTCAAATTTAGTGATTGTGAATCCTTCAGGGCTTAATTTTAATCCTTCGGGCCGCAATGTCTCCCTTTGCTGCTGGAACTTGATCATTTTATTGCGGATTTTTTGCACCTTTTGACACAGATTCGAATTTTGAACTACACATTTCATTTAAAAGACTCCAGATCTCTTTCATCAGGGGGATGCTTCATTTTAGACAGATTTTAGAGAGAGAAACAGGGAGAGAAATGAGAGAGAGATCAAGAGATTAATTGAAAGACCATAAGAGCAATTGGAGAAGAGACTCGGCCTAAGGTTCTCGGTTTATTCTTACTCTCTTCTTCCTCATGCGTTGTATTGATTTATCTTATTTTTCTTTCTTATTTTCTGTAATGAGTAAGTAGCACTCTTTCTAGGTTTGAAGATGTAAACTCGAAACTTTGTTATTTATTTACTCGGATTTAGTCTTATAATTGATGATTGATTGTTGTGATTTATTTCTGTGAATTATCTTGCAAATCTAGGGTTTAGAATTTTAATCGAAAGATTGAATTGTGAAACTTGTAGCACATAAATAGATTAAGTTTAAGCCAAGTATCGAAAGATGAAGCAGCGGCTTAGGGGTTAGATTAATTCAGCGATTTGTTATCATATTAAGAACCGAAAGGTGATGTGTGCATAATTATTGAATTGATCAATTTGCATCTAGTAAATTCAGATCATACTAATTAGGTACCGAAATAGTGATGTTGAATATGATTTGGATATGATATTAAGTCAAGTAATTGTACTTTTAACATCAGTCTTTATTTCACAAACCCAAAACAAGAATCAGAATCATCTTGTATATCGAGTAGATAGATAATGAAGCGAACAGTTGAAATATGAAAACCTATTCGTTAATCAAATCACCTTCCTTTTGCAAATTTCTTAGTTTTAACTAAATTCGGAATCAAACTCAACTCAAACATTGAACCGCTTAGACTAGTGAATAGTTTAGAAATGAATAAATCAATTGTCCATGTGGATTCGACACCCCAAGTACTATCCGACTAGGTCATGCGCTTGCGACCGCATTAGGTACAATCTAGGGTTATTTTATTAGCAAGATAGTTCGCATCAAGCTTTTTGGCGTCGTTGCCCGAGACAACGGTATTTACTGATTTCAAAACTTAGTAATTAGGACTAAGTACTTTTATTTCTCTTTTTCTATTTTTGTTGCTTGAACTTATTTCTGAATTTTCTTTTGTTGGTTTGAAATTTGGCTAGTGAGGAATCAACACCAGAAATCCAATCCTTAATATACGTTCTTACTAGAGAATCTTCACATACAACCTACAGAGGAATTTCACATCTTGTCTATAGTAGGAAACTACAGCGGGCACCCAAAACCCGTTCAGTGACACCTTCACCAACTCCAAGAAGGATTGACTTTGACGAAGCGGGAGAGCAAACTATGGCAAACGCGAATCTGAACTGACCTATGCAGGACTTCACAGCCCCACAAGCAACTGCCATAAACTCTGGTTACGCGCCTCCTCCCATTGCAAACAATGACTTTCAACTACCTTCGGCATGGATCAACATGCTTCAACAAAACCAGTTTTCTGGCAACGCTCATGAAGACGCAACTCAGCATCTTGCCACCTTTGAAGAGTTTTGTAGCGCACTCAAATACAATGGTGTCGATGCCAATAGCATCAAGCTGATGGCTTTCACCTTCTCACTTCTGGACAAAGCAAAGAGTTGGCTGTGATCTCACAAAAGAGAAGATATGAACACATGGGATAAAGTCTCTAGAGCATTCCTCAACCGATTCTTCCCACCATCTAAAGCTGCCACCTTGAGATCTCAAATCAACAACTTTCGGCAAAATTCTGATGAGAACATGAGCGAAGCTTGGGAGCGATTTCAGGAGTTGATTCGTCTTTGCCCTCATCATTGCATCTAAAATGGTATTTGTTGCAAATTTTTTATGAAAGTTTGATGCCTAATACTCGTAGCATGTTAGATGCAGCAGTAGGGGCAGTTTAATGAACAAGGGCGTCAACGATGCCTACAAGTTAGTGGAAGATATGGCATTTGATCAAACTCAATGACAAATGGAGCGAAGACGGCAAGAACTCCAGGCAGTTGGAAGTCGACAGCACAACCAAGTTGGCGGCTCAGATGGAAGCGATGCAACGCCAATTGGATCGCATGAGCGTGAATCAGGTAGCTAACATTGTCCCTTGTTCTTATTGTGGTGGTATAGACCATTTGAACATTAATTGCGGTGTAGGAATGGGTTTAAACGATACCATAGAATCTGTGAATGCATTGAATAATACCGGTAATTTCAGACCAAACAATAACAACCCGTATTTCAACACATATAACTGGAATGGAGGAACCATCCCAATTTCTCATGGCGAAACAACGACCAAAATGCTATGGAAAATCAGAACCAAGGTAATCAACAATTCAGTCGATCAAACCAAGGTTTCAACCAAGGTCAAAGCAGTGGTACCAACCAAAACCAGAACAATAACTTTGGTAACCAAAGGCAATCCAAATCGAGACTTGAGCAAATAATGGAGCAGTTTATGGTTAGCAAAGACAAAAGGTATAACGAGTTGAATGCCAAGTTTGACTTGTTAGCCACTCAAAAGAAGTTGCTCGAAAACCAAATAGTACAGCAAGCCGCTCAGTCTTCGCGCCAACCGGGTCACTTACCTCCAAAACCTGATCGGAATGCGAAGGAACATGTCAAGGCAGTTAGTCACAAACTCCGCAGTGAATAAGGTATGAAAGTACTTTTGTGGTGGACCTGACTAGGGACAGATTCAGATCAAAACTAAGCAATGACGCGCTCATTGAAATTAAGCACTTCACAGCCAATTTGAAATTAAACAGAGACACTCTTCTAAATTTAGTATAATTTTATAAATCCAACAAAAAAATAATACTTAAAAACTTCATTTGAAAATCAAACAAGTGCACAAACCTAATCTTACCCATCCATAAATCCACCACTGACCTAACCCTTCTACACCTACGTAATATAGCAAGTGTATATGAATAATTGCATAAAATCTTATTTTTCCGTAATGAATCAATGTTTCTGGGAGTCTCTAGTTAGTAGTTACGTATGTAATGTACGTGTGTACTGAATCACTGTTTCTAGGAGTCTCTTACAAAGGTACATATGGGAGGCAGACATTTACACATGTAGCAGGTAGTGAGAATTAGAGTTGGCACTTCACTTAATTACAATTGAGTCTTGAGCGTACGCGTCATGTTTTCATTTATTATGCATGCATTTAGGTCGGAGCTACACGAGATCTGACAGCAGTTTTATTTTGAATTTTTTTTGTTAAATAATTTTATATATTTATAAGATTTGTTAATATTTTTATAAAATAATTGTATATTTAAAAATATATATGCATCATTTTGTTTTTTCTGAAAAAAATGATAAATTTTACTACTCCCGACGAAAATTCTAAATCAACTACTACATGCACCGACACTTTGTCAGTTGATTATGCATATCATCTATACATGCATTTTCAATTTGCCATTATAAACTCTGAAAGCGAAGTCTAATTTTTCTATCTCATTTCTCATTTGATTTCATTGCTTCTTCACATCTTCTAGACTTCTTTACTTGTAGCATGTGTTGCTGTCTCTGATAATATTACATTAAAATCAGTTAATCAAATATACCAAAAAAAATGTGGATCGTCCGTATCTTCGAATTGAAATTCAATAACTAGCGTATCACTCGTGCATCGCGTGAAAAAATTAAATTTTAAGTTTTTGTATTGAAAATAATAAAATTATAATAAATCGTTTAAATAAAAAAATAGAGAAAAAAGTTAAAAATAAGCTACAGTGATTTTATTGTAGCGTGAACAGTAAAAAAACTGTTTATGCTGCTGTGAAAATGAACAGTGGCGGCCAATATTGCGCCATGATTATATATAAGAATAGAATTCATTGAGGTGAATTTACTTGTACTTAAGCATCTCATTTTATAAGTCGACACTCAGCATTTCCTAGTTAATTACTATCTGAACTACTATCTAATTTTCTTGTTTTCTCTGTTTTTTAGTTTATTTTTTCTTTTATTGCTTTTAATAATCACCATCATTTTTTACTGGTAGACGTAGCTTCTAAATAAAAATAGAGAATAAATTCCCTCAATTTATATGAAATTATACGAGTACATAAATAGTATTTTCAGTCTTAGATTTGAATTTCAATTTAAAATATATTTTTTAAGTCAATAATAATATAAAAAACGTTTTACCTTTGGTTCACATAGTGGCAATTTAATATTTTGATTTAATTGTCATAATAATATCAAAACATACAATTTTCAGGTAAACATTTTCAGACTATTCATTTTTTAAAGTTTGTTTTTATTTTTAAATTATTCGACTTGATTCAATATAGTTCCTATTTTTTTTATAAAGTTTCAGAATTATTTATTTTGGTTCAAACTATCTCTTAAACATTTTCTTAGTTCCAATAATCTCATGAATATTGGTTTAGTTTCAATATATCTCCTAAATGGCTTAGTTTTTATATACCTCTTATGATAGAAAAAATAGACAAATTGTGAAATGCAAATAATTTTAAACCGTTAAATCAGGGGCGGATCTAAGAAGGGCCAGGGGGCAGCCGCCTCCGTTGGAATTTTTTGCAAATAATCTTGTATATTTGTATAATTTGTCATTTTTTGTAAAATAATCATGTATATTTAAAAATGTGCTTTATTGTGCCCTTCTGAAAAAAATTATAAATCATGCCAACTGACGGAAATTTTGAACCCGCTCTTGAATTAAAAGAAAAAAAACTTTTTCATTCCAAACAAATTAGTATTATTATCTTAACTTAAAACCTGCAAATGCAAATTATGTCGCTTCTAAGTTCTGAATTCATATCTCCTGTTATTCTGGAAGATAACAGGATTCTGTTATTTTCTGATCTTATCGTTCATTTTCATAACAGATAAAATATATAATCTGTATCATTTATTTATCTACGTTGAAATCTGACAGTCGAATCAAAAAATAACATAACCTTGTTATCTCCGAAAATAACAACAGATACGGACACCTAAGTTCTAACCAAGTGAGAATGGAAGTGCCGACCATTTCTTCAGTGATGCAGTAACAAGCCAATAGAATTAGGAGCGCGTGGCATTCAGACATGAAAGTGATTTTTTATTTGAATAATATTTTGTAGATATATACGACTATCGATATCGATATTATTATTTACATTAAGTTGAGTTACTATTTACAATATTTGAGTTATTACGTATGATATTTCATATTAATTTTGTACTGAAAAAATTATTATACATGTTAGTAAAATAATGTGCATAATAACTCAAATAGCTTGTATATCTATTTAATTATAAAAAATAACATGCATATTCATTTCAATACAAAAATAATATACATAATAATTTAACTAAATATGCAAATAAAATGGATATCGAAAATAAGTATTGATATTAATATCTAACTCCTTTTTATTTATTTTGAGGGATAAGGCTCGTAGGCTACACTAGGCCTCTGTCTAACGTGGACAACAGCCACGAAAGACGACCCATCCGTTTGCGTTTCATTAATTGCACGAAAATTTGTATTTTTCCGTTTTCCGTTTTGTTAATCATACGAAATGGATTTTTTTGTCACCGATCGTTTCGTCTAACAGAAACGATTAAAACGGTTGCCACGGTCAAAATTTTGATCGCCCAAACAATTAGTCCAAAGTTCAATAACACATGGAAAAAATCGTAAAAAAACAATTGACATATTTCTAAGTGCAAAACATAGAATGAACAATGATTCAAAATAACCAAGCAAATACACGGAGTAAAAAGCTTTTTATTAACATTTAGTTTCCTCCCCGCTTCCTCTGGACAGTTTGTTGTCTTTATGTTTTTCACGAACTCCTTTGCAACATGCTTATCAACTCCTATAAACTTGTGTGCCTTTATGAAAATAAACAATGCAAAGCTTATTCATAGCTGTCAATTTTGCCATTGATACAAATTGATCACCAAAATTACCCACATAGACCAATCATCCATTGCATGCAACGAACATACAAAAATCAGTTTTGTTCCAATTGCAACGATCGTTTCAGAGATAACAAACCAGAACTTTAAATGATGTAAAATCGAACCTTGTGGAAGAGACTTAGAGAAGCCCCAGCAAAGGGGATTCTTTTCGCGAGATTTACAGAGCGAAGGGTTGTAGAGATTAGAGAGTTCTCTTACACGATTTTCCCTTATGTATCGGCGAGAGGGAGAGATAGAATTAGGTCAATCAATGCGAGAGAAAGAGGAAAAGGTAGCGGCGGATTGCACTGCTTAATTTCCTCTTTTGCTCCGTCAATCCGTCATATCTAAAATTATTTGTACTTCAAAGAATTGTTAAACGCAACAACGAAAAATATATAATTTGCGTCGATCGTTTCTGGGCCTAACGAAACCCATTTTTTTCTTTCGTTTGCGTTTTGGTCAGACGAAACGAAACGAAAACGGACCAAACGATCTGGCATCGACAGGCCTAGGCTACACGGAAGTGATTTCGACTAAAAAGAAGGTGCAATAGTTAGCAACCATGTGACATGTCAGTACATGAAACAAAAACAACAAAGATTCCCATTTATGGGAAGCTTGTCAGCTTAGCTTGGCGCTTTTGTACTCCTTCGCAATTTTTAAACGGGAGAAATTGATCATAAATTTCTTACTTTGAGCTTGCAACATTTGAGCAATCATATTTATCTGTGTTTCAATTAATTAATTCGGGAAATACGATGTATCTGTGTATTGTGTAGTTGCGTATATTGAAGTATCTTTAACATGCTTCAATAGTTTTTTTTTATTAGGAAAAAATGCTAATTAAGAAAGCTAATATTACAGAGTGCAAGTCAAAACATCACTTCAAAAATAACTATATTTTTCTTTCCAAACATAGAAAATAAAAATTCATATTTGACATTTTGGTACATATTACACACTTGTATCAGTAAAATATTGTGATGATTATACGTATGTACAAAGTAATACAAAGCATTTTACTTTATCAGTAAAATATTTCTCTATTTTGTGTTCTTCTTCTCTAGCTTGAGTTAACCATTACTTGAAGATGAGAGAGCAACAATTGTTTGAGGAGAAAAAATAGTCAAAGTCGGACATAATAATTTTTTCCCACAATTTTACACATAAATGGGTTGAAAGATGGGGATTCTTATTCGATAAAAACGTAGGTACATCTAGATAAGTATTTTCTAAATACTTCACTTATTTCCTACCTTTGATTAGAATTTATGACGTCAATCTCAATACAATTAAACGATAAAAATTGAATGAAGTACTCAAAGAACATCTATCTATGAATACCTAATAACATGCATGTTGATGTTGGAAAATAAATTATATGGCCCAAAATAAAACTAATGGATTGGACTAATTAAATGACTTAATTAATTATGTGAGTTAATTAATCGATTTATATTAATGTACATTGCCTGATGCAACACATTAGCAAATAGGTGCATATAAAAGATGCGCAGATAAATGTTAGATGCATGCATTTGAGATACATTCTCATCCTTCTGTTGAGGTGCACAGTAAAAGCATCTTTTCAATTAATGATGCATGCACCTAAAATAAGATGGCACTTATGCATCTCTGTATTGATGCCTCTCTGTGCTGACACCTTTTATTTTCAAATACATCTCCCTCTGTAAGAATTGTCTTAATGACAGACAATTATAAATATGTTAATTCTAATGTAAGATTTATCATCTCTTCATCCATTTTCATAAAGAATAAGTTGTCATTGCTTAGAAATAGAAAGAGGAGAGAAATCACTTTGCGGTTCTTCTGACGGTTTGCGGAGAACAACTCAAGTATTCTTCTATACGCAGACATGGCAAGAGGTACGAAATCTCTTGATTGATTTACATGTGGAGATTTTGATTTCTAAGATCTTTAATGTCTTTTAGTAATTTTAATTCCGCTATCGAAAATTGAAAGATGATTAATAGTACTTATGATAATGATTGTATGTAAGTAGTTGAGCACGATAACGTCTACTTATAGTTGATTCCCATTATTTTTGAAAAAAGAAAAACAGAATTGAGTCTGACTCTAATTTCAGATACCCTTGGGATAGATGGAAAGCTCAACCTGTTTCCAACAAAAAAAAACACAATGCCGATCAAACACAATATGAAGAAATAAATTAAATCGGATACAAATATCCTATACTGGTAAATTCTAGAGGGAAAAATTTGGGGTTATTTTGCAATTGTATACAATTCAAGGTTTAATGGCAACTCTCAGAGCAAGCAATACAAGCACTTCAAATTCAAGCAATTACTCAGCTAATTAATTTAAAACAATTAGAATAAAGAGAAGTGTTAAACTAATTTCGCTAAATTAAATAATAATGACGAAAGCATAAAAGTAATTAAAAATTTATTTTCAAACTAATATATAACAAACTACAAAATGCAGACAAAGCAACAACACAAGTGACATGCGAGATTTTAACGGAATTCGGAAATTGACAATCATACTCTTCAGACCTCTAAATTTCCGACGTCGGTAATAAGATCGATTTATTCCACTAAACACAAATGTCTCTTACAAACTTGACTTGATCTTTTTACACACAAAGATAGAAAATCAAGTAAAAAAGAATAAGGTAGCACAAATGCCAAAAGAAAAGAGAAGAAAATAGAAGATAGTCTCTCAAAACAATCTCACAAAGGATCTTGATTAGATTAATCAAGTGAGTTTGGACTTAACAAGAATTTAGAGCTTCTCAACGATGGTGACTGTTATTTAGGGTTAGGTTTTTTTGTTTTAGAATAGATAGATTGGAGAGAGAAAGAGATTTACTTTTTTATAGAGCTGTGATCTGTCATTTCAGCTTTTTCACTTTTCCACCATTGTATAACAGTGGTCACCGTCATATGAAGGTATAGTACAAAATTCGAACATTGATTTTGTCTTTTTCTGCTGATAAATTTGTGGAAATTCAAATTCGTTGTTATATGACGGTGGCACCATTATATGACAGTGAAGTGATGGCCCAAAAACTGTCCAGAATCTAATTCACCATTACCATAACGGTGGCACCGATATATGACAATGTACAAAAATATTTTGTACTTGGCGAAATTTGCTGAGCTTTTGACTCCACTTCATATGACGATGAACTTAGCAAATTGTGTATTTTTTGTTGTATATAAGCTCAATTTCATTTGTTTAAACTAATGCAAGAATTTAGAATTTAATTAAACAAATCTAAGCATTTCTTCTTGTTCCATCATGATTCTTATTTGCTTCACTACTTCAATCATGCTTGTCCAAATTTCTAAACAAATCTAAAGCAAACTGTTAAATTCAAGTTGTGTTTCAAATCGTCAAGTTTTTAGGTTTGATTAGCTCAAGCTTCTTAGGAAGTTGGATACCATTGTCCTTGATAAGTTTTTGTACTAAATGGACATATGATAGTAATTTCTTGTGATCGGTAAAACAAGCTTTCATGTGTCGGAAAATGATGTAGGAGATATTGAATTTTCGATCATCAAGGAAAAGGAAAATTCGGAGAAAGAAAAAACTAAATTATTATATGTTGGTTTTATATTTGATCTTAGAGGTAAGCATATTATTGAGAAAGACAAAGGCAATGCCTATGAATCGTGGGTAGAATGGTAGATTTGATGTCTTTGACAGTTTGACACTATATTTTTCGAACTAAGATTGGTATGACATAAGACATTCTTCATTTGTGAACCATGATTTAACCACATATTTCTTGTCGCCCTCATTATCGAGACCAAGGTGTTGAGCAATTGAGTCTAGGGTAATCAAAATCTCATTTCCACCCATGTATGAGACAGGTTGTTTGGTTCATCCAAGTCTAGGGCAGAGACGGATCTAGAGCTTAATTAAGCTCGGACACAACTAGGTCTGGGCACCGATGTTGAGATCAAACTCGAGCACAAATCCTCTAAAATCTACTAAAATATCATTAAAAACTCATTTTTTACTAATAAATAACTAAAAATATACTAAATTTTGCGTTATTTTGAAAATCAAGCCGGAGCACTTGCCCGGACTTGCCTCTTAATAAATCCGCCACTGGTCTAGGATAATTAAGGATATGAAAATCATATTCAACAGTTTAGATCGATTATTTGGACTTTGAAATTAGAGATACGGAGGCAAAATAAGAATTGTATTTTGTAAGTACCGTAACCTCACTCAAATTTTAATTTCTTATGAAAAATAAAATATATTTAAATCACATTGAGTTATTCGAATTTCTAATTTAAGTTTCAGAGAGAAAGATATGGATAATGGAATGAAACCATCTTAGCGCCCTGGTTTGGGTTCTAAATTTTTTTTCCTTATCCAATTCAGAAGGGTCTAAATATTGTTTTCTTGCGTTTAAATTTCGAAATAATTTTAACAATATAACACCCTGTATATTCGACCGTGTCTTGTGTTTCATGTATTTAAAGGAATGGATTTGATCGGGCACGGGTGGAGTTTCATTTATAGAGACAGAGAAATTAAGAAGAGTGTAGCCTCTGCCGAACAAAGTTTAAGATTCAAGTACGTATTATTTAGAAATTTGAAAAATTATACGGCAATGTTTTTAATAAAAATATTATTTTAATTCCTCATCGATCCTCCAAAATGTTATATGACTGTGCGTTATGATATTAATTAATGGTTTAATTCCTCTCCTCCGAAAATGTCTTATGGTGTTTGTATCGTTTTGAACAATAATCATACTATACAAATATTTTTTATTTGAAGAAGCTAGAAATTTAATAAGTAAATGAAAATGTTGTTATTACGACACATCTGAAAAGGACTGCATGGTCAGCGCATGCAATGCATAGTACAAGAAAAGACACGCATCCACTAGAAAAAAAAACAAGAAAAGAAAAAAATGAGCAACAATTAATACAACACTCAAAGCTCATCCATGCATCGATCGTAGGGGCCTTGATGAATGCTCTCAACATCTATATATGCTGCAGCTTCTTTATCATAACTTAGTGGACCCTGCATTTCAGAAGAGCAAAAATTACTAACAATTAATTGCACATATACAGTAATAGTATTTTAAAAAAAAGTGAGGTTATAGAGATAGATAGCTATATATATATAGATAGATAGATACTTGGAGCAGTCGATGGAGGTGCTGATGACATAGGGGAGATTGACACCGCACTTTGCGGGGATGGAGGCCGCGGCGGCAGATTTAAGACCAGTGACGCTGCTGGCAGCCTGCTTGAGGCAGTTGCAGATGGTCTGGCGTTCGGGGGTAGTCTTGGCCAAGGCATTCAGGCTCCTAACACCGCTGCAGCAGTTTGCGGGTGGGGTACCGCTGCCCGACTTGGCGTACCCGAGGCACGGGGCGATGGACGTCGCAGCCTGCCCGCATGTGATCACGCTCTCCGACACCGGTGTGTTCACCACCACCAGGACCACGAGAGCTGCCACCGCAACAAACAAGTTGGCCATTGGATTTTATGTTATAATTACTATGAAATGGAATGAAAGATGTACGTAATGAAAGTGTGAGTGTGAGTGTGCGTGTGAAGGGTGTCAATATATAGACAGGATGCTATCTACATTTTGGAACTGGCTATTAAATGCTGCACGCTGTACAGCGAACGATATAAATATAATGCTCGCCTGCCTACATTACATTATAGGATTTAGATCGGATCTCTCATCTCTACCTAATAATAATAATGCCTACTACTACTACTACCACCACTACCAGTAGACAAGCAGCTAGCTACTATGTCATATGTGTATTGTCATGTCACATAGATATAACAAGGTCAAGGTGTAAACAGTATCACTTACCACTTTAACAGTCTACGAGGGAGTCCTGCTCAGCTCTGACTGAGGCCTCTCAGTAAATGCTAGGCTGCTAGCTCTATATTTTTGTCGCTGGTCAAAAGAGCAGCTGCTGCTGCATTTTTAATTTTACAGCCCAGTAGTAGTAAATAAATGCAGCATTTCCTGCTTTATTTATTGTTTGTCATTAATGCTCGGGTGGGTCACTCCGGTCGGCAGACGGAATCCATAATAATTCACGTTACATCAAAATTTGAACATACAAATGTCAATGTAATTTAAATCATCAATGACTTAATTCCGCCAGGCGCAGGTCGCTCGTCAAATAAATAAAACACAAAATAGCCGAAGAATTCGGTTTCGTCTCGTTTGGTTGCTATTTGCTAACGTTTAAAATTCCCAACGAAATGGATCCTAAGCGGGAATTTTCAAGTTAAAAGCAGATAGCATCTCAAATCTTTTTGTGGAGCAATTGCAGGCTTCACAATATCTCATCTTATTTACATTTTCAAATCTCCATTACTAGCCAATAGCACCTAAAGCAACGAAAAGCTGTGAATGAGTTAGCTGTATTTACCACTTTACGTTCCTTCTTCCTGTCGTATTTTGCTTTTTGCACCACTAACATACAAATATCAACTTACTTCTACCGTACCTAATATCTCCTCTATCACTTCACTTATATGTTGTATCCCATCTTATGCAGGGACACATTCTCATTGTACAACCAAGTACCAAAAAACAAAAGAAAAACAGAAACAACCAGAGAAGAAAAGAAAAGCAGAAAAGGCCTATTGCTCATGTATGGCCCAATTTCTTGGCAGTGATAAGCTGCCTCAGAAAAGACAGCTTCCCGCTGACCCGAGAAACAATGGTCGAGATCACTGTGCTGCCGCTCCTGTTGGCCGCCAAAGACGTCTCGCCCGGCTTCGAATCTTGTAGCGGAGAGATGGTTCGGAGAAACGAATTGAGCATCCGAATGATCTGGCTGAAGCTGGGACGCATACTCGGTTCCTCAACCCAGCACGACTGCACTATGAACACCAGCTCTTGCGGCGTGCCATCTGGCAGTTCAGGCCTCATTTGCTGTTAGAGACGCAGTACAATACGACCAATTAGAAACTCCTCAATAGGAAAAGATAGGCCCTTTGTGGGATGATGTGGTGCATTTAAAACTTAATGTTCGGGATAGGATACCTTGAATGCAGCAGCATAGGCAGCCTGGAGGTTAGACATTCCTTCAAATGGCATTTTGTTCGTAAGCAATTCCCACAGTACGATGCCGAAGCTGTACACATCCACCTTGTTCGTGTAGTGCTTCTTCTCCCCTCTTCTGAGAGTTACTGTGCTGTACAACTGCAATTGTTTTTATTATTC
Source organism: Eleocharis quinqueflora (assembly GCA_964058865.1). Taxonomy (NCBI): domain Eukaryota; kingdom Viridiplantae; phylum Streptophyta; class Magnoliopsida; order Poales; family Cyperaceae; genus Eleocharis; species Eleocharis quinqueflora. Next base: position 132,286 of record CAXKVX010002357.1, read on the forward strand.
TAGAGTTTAATTCTTGATCTTTATTATGCTCATATTCACAGCCATTATCTTTTTTCTTATTAGAGGACTTGAGGACCAATATTCAAACCAAACATGTCTTAATTAGGGGTGCAAACGGATTGGATAATTTCATCCATATTCAGATTGGATTTCACCATCCAAGAAGAAGAAAAGCAATCCCGGATACAGATATTTGGGTACTTGCTTCATCCCTGGCTTGAACCTAAGAACTCATGTTTTTTAGACAAGCCATTAGATCACTTCAATACTTGTGTTTTATTCAAGTTTTAGCATTATATATACATGTATTCCTTAAAGACACAAATTTAGAGTAAGTCCGCTATGGACAAAAATTTTAAATACAAATCGATTACAATCATTGATTGTCATAAATAATTGTGCAATGAAGTTGCTTTTGTATCAACGACAGTGCAATCAAATTAATTCAATCCATAGCAGAATTAGCCTTATTATAATATCCAAATTATATTCATATTCATATTTGTATCTGCTTAATATCCTATTTGTATTCGTATTCGTCTAATATCCAATCTGTACTTATATCCATCTAATATTCAATCTGTATTCATATCCGAAAAATAAAAGCGGATACGAATATCATTTTACCACAATCCCATCCGTATTAGATATGTTTGCACCCCTAGTCTTAATGCTTTATTTTTCTTTATGAAGTGAGTGCAATTTAGGGAATTGCAGTGATGCACGGGGGTGGAATCAACAGCTCCATGATTTTCAAAATCTTTAGAAAAGATATATTTTCCTTAATTATATTCTCTCTATCTCTGTGGCAATATTCAAGAACAATAAACAATGAAATTTTCTTCAGACCTTTTTGTAATTGAAGTGCTCAACAAATCAACCAAAATTATTTGCAAATGTTAAAGTATTCAATTTATTCTTTCAATTTAATATCTATGACTCTGTTATAAACGTTATTAAAATTCCAACAATCTGTCAAAGTCAGAGACTCAAGAGGAAATACAATTAGAAAATCACCATGGGCTATTGGGACTTGGGCCAGTTATATAAGATAGATGTTAATGTTAATTTAGAAATATTTATGTTTTCATTTTCAAGTTAACATTGAATAATTTTATCATTGTGTTTATGGTTTTCTTTAGGTGTCATTTTTATTTCTATGCAATAAACTTTAATTTACTTCAAAACTGATTGACAATGATTGTATGCTCACTATGAATTATTTTCCTCAAAGAACAGATGTAGTGCATGTTTATTACAAAATTATTATTTTATTAATTTTCAGTGCTAAACTTGTTGTGACCAACCCCCTCCCCCTCCCAACAGTCAGACTCACAAACAAAGAATTCAAATTAAAAGCACGTATAAAAGAAAATTGAGGATCCATTGATTTTAACACCACCTCAAATTATCGGTGGCTGTTAAATGTGTGTGTATTCCAAATTTAAACTTTGTTCTGGAGCTGAGAAATGAAAAGAATACATAAAGAAAGAATAGAAGGCTAATTGACAATGTTGTACCTCAGGAGCCATCCATCTGTAAGTCCCAGTCTCAGCTGTCATCATCTCGGTTACTGTTTCTTCTCTTGCAAGTCCAAAGTCAACAAGCTTTACATTTTTACGATTTGCTGTAAGTAACAAGTTGTCTGCATATTTAAACCACACTTGGTAAGCAATACATTCAAAACAAAATAATAAAAATAAGTTAAATATTTCTGGAGCATATCAAAGAATAGTGCATAAGCAAATTTACAGGTATATCTTAAATCATCAGTGAAGATAACTAGTTCAGCCATACGTAGGCCTACAAGACCTCACAGACGAAAGGTACTGCCCACTGGGAAAACAGTATGAAACGTTAATTTTTCAAATACTATTTGGCTGCCATTTGATATTAATTGTTCCTACATCCACTAATTAGCGTCAATTATAATAAGGGAAAAACATATAACTTGAAAATACCCGGTTTTAAGTCTCTGTGAATGATTCCATTAGCATGTAAGCACTCCATAGCATGTGCAATATCTAGTGCAAAACTGATTGCGGTATGAAGGTCAAGCTGCTTTGGCTTAATACTACTCAAGTAATTTTTCAACGATGTGCCTGGTAATAGCTCAGTCGCAATCACCATCAATGGCTCTTTGCATGCTCCTATGAACTGCATCATTCCAAACAAAAAAAGGACACATCTAAGAAAACGGTTGGATCATAAGGTAGAAGTGCAATTTGTACACAAACATGCATTTAGGTCTGGTGTAGTAATGTATCAGGTGTACAACAAAACAGTATCGGACAGCTATAGCATATTAGCATTGGTTCTCAATCTAATATAAATTTGTTTCCTCAGAATCTTATACAAGGATCCCAATAATTAGCTGATAACCTCAAGTAGTTCTTTAGAATCTTCAATGAACTTCACAAAAAAAAATAACAGAAAAACATAAACATGCCAAATTCATAAAACAACTCATTTGTTGAACTAATTAAAAACCCATTCCTCAACTGAATCTGCAAGATAGTTTCTGCTTACTAAGTTCTCCCTATATGCGAAGAAGTGGAAATATTTATTTGGTGGAGCACCAAACCCCCTTCTGGCCACAAACTCACAATATAATTCAACCACATGCATCTTTTATGGCAAAAGCTGATTTTACACCATAAAAAATGGTATAAAGTATCGGTAAGACTTTAAGGCTGTGTTTGGTTGTGGAGTAAATTTAATCCGGATTAAATTACTTACTCCAAGTTAAGGTGAAGTAAGTTAATCATGTTTGGTGGATTAAACTAATCCACCTAAAGAGGTGGAGTAACTTACTCGGGATTAAATTTAATCTTACTCCAACTTACTCCATCAATTTTACTCCACGTTTGGTGAATTAAGTGTGGAGTAAGAAAGTTAATCCACCTCTTACTCCACAACCAAACATGGCATAAAGCAATTAAAGGGTTAATGCACATCCGACATTGTTCCCTAGATTATCCTCTAAAAATGCTGGGAATATTCAGAGCACAAATCTTGAAAAATATTAATATTTCAAAAGAAATGCATGAAAGAAGTCTTGCACATTTACACCAAAGTTCAACAAGTAAAACCGTTTTTTTTTTCTGAAAACATACCCTGACAAGGTTGTCATGCTTAACTCTAGACATCATGTTTACTTCTCGAATAAACCGAGCTTCAATTGTGGCCCATTCATCAGGGGTTTTACCATTACTTAGAACTTTTATTGCTACAATCTGGCCTCTATACCTGATTTTTGCCAAAGGAAAAATAATATCAAATAAAAGCGTTCAATTCTTAAAAGTCATAGACAAATCAAATTAGAAAAAATAATAAATTTCGTCAGAACCACTTTTTTTTCTTTTGTGCCATTTGAAACAATTGGCAGGCAAACTCACAAAGTTTCAACTCTCAAGTGAAATATTGCATTGTTCCAAAAAGGTAACCAAATTACATAGGAAATTTCAGTCTGGGCACCATATTGATACTATAAATGAACAGTAATGTACCAGTTTTCTATATGATACTCCTTTATTAAACAACGTCGATCCTAGAATATAAAAGGCAAAAGTAGTTTCATGCAGAAACAACCAAGGAATTTATTGAGGCATAATAAGCTTTCGCCATTGTTAATTGAGCTTGATTAAAAAAACATACAAAAATAGTAACAAATAATAATAATATAATTTTGATCAGAATTCAGAAGTGACAACTCACTTTCCTTCATAGACCTTGCCATGAGCACCTTCTCCAATCTTTGACCCAATAAAGAGTTGTTTTGGGTCAATTAGCAATCTCTTATCAATATCCAACCCATTAGTGCTGCCAGCAGAGCATTGGCCAGATTCGACCGGGTCGTCTGTCCGTTTGCATTCTTCTTCCACTATTCTACAATCTTTTTTGCACTCAGTTGTGCTCATGTTGCACTCGCTCAAATGGGTAAAAGATGAAACTTTTATCCCTGATTTGCCAAATTGACAGAAAATTTAAACATCAAGGTGACCAATCACTGTATCTATCTCAGTTTTTCAAGTCAAATAGGAAAAAAACCCATCAAATAACTCAAAGTCATGACAAGTATTTCTTCAATAGATCCGAAAATTTCCTCATCGGCTCACGAAACTCCTGCTTTATTTATCTCAGATTGTCAAATCAACAAGATTAATAGAGAAATCCATCAACCCTTTCAACCCAACAATGAATTTTTACTAGCATTGAATTGGCG